>JBBDHG010000354.1:0-2500 GCA_037951165.1 Lophius americanus
TAAATGTATTCGTTTGGATCTCGGTGCGGCGAGAAGAATCGTCTCTCTGCACGAGTCTGCTGAGATGAAAGCAGAGGAAACGAGACGCCGATGCTCTTCTCCTAACGGACACAGTCAGGTGTTTCCGCACCGCTGCTAAAATTAGAGCCCAGGTCAGTGTGTGATTCTTTAGACTTATCCAAACACACACACACACACACACACGCACACACACACACAACCACACACACACACACACACACAACCACACACACACACACACACACACGCACACGTGAGGCGCCCAACAGGTGGAATGAGAGGAAACTGAAAAAGGAAGAGCGTGGCTAAAATATAAAGTTTTTTTTCTAAAGCATCAATTAAAAATGTCTCATTTAAAAAAAAAGAAAAAGAAAAGAAAGGAAAGGGAAGAAATCCCAGAGTTGAAAGTTTCTGGTTCGTTTCTTTTAAATCCTCACAGATTAAAGTTGTAGATTTTTGTCATTTTTTGCCGAAACTGACTATAAATGAACGGAGAGTTTTACAAACGTTCCTCTTCACGCCACCTTCGTCTCGGCGCATGTGAGGGAGTTTGACCCGCGTTGGAGTTAAAACAAGATTATTGCACAGGCCAAACGCTGGAAGTTTAAAAACTTCTCTTCATCTTCAAACGGATTTATTTATTTGTTTGTATGATGATAAAATAAACGATAAAATAGACGAAACGTCCGGTGAGCTAAAGGTATTTTATTTATTTTTAATTTGGTAGAATTTGGACGCTGCAGTGGTGGAACCTCTCGTCTCGGGGTCAACAGTCTGGTGGCGGGGTCAGAGGTTACCGCTGGCGTTCTCTCAAGACAAAACTGAATAAACACAACTTTATGTGACATTAAAAGCGTCGACAAACGGCAGACTGGGCAACGAGGAAGACTCCAGGACCGTCAAAGTATTCCCTCAGCACTCAGAGAATCATTCGGTGCTTTCAGGTACCGTCGTTTGTCAGAGCGAGTCCGACCCTGAGACTATTATTTATCATACTTATTCACCATACTTTTCCCTTTTTGAGAACAAAGTTGCAGTGAAACGGTAGAAACGGGTATTTCTTTTATTTTTATGATCGTTTTCTGTCGTTCGGGATCTTTTGAAGGATCAGATTCATTTTCTTCATCTGCTGGTTGTTTTTGTCGCTTTGACCCATTTCTGCTACTGTGAAGTATTTCTCTCTCTTCTGCAAATCTAATTTCCCCTTGAGGGACAATAAACGTCCGAACTGACCGGACCTTCGACCGACTCACTAAAATACACATGCCTAGTTTATTTTTTTTTACAGTTTTACAGGTATGAATAGTATAAAGCGCAGATCTCACACTGGGAATTTCAGGAAAATTGATGATCGTGCAAAAAACGCAGAGTTTAGAAAATAAGGGATTTTCTTTTGTTTTGTTTTTTTTTGCACTCAGGCTCTAAAGTTCAGAATTATCAAGCAAGTATTTTTAAAGCATGCATAAGTCACGGCCGATGAATGAATTAAAAAATATCTAAGAAAAAAACTAAACGCTTTCATTTTAAAATGAGTTTAAATGATTTGACTGGGGGGATTTAAATAAAATGAAATTGTTTCTGAGTTTTAGGAGAGTTTGAATCATATATATATATATTTCTGTCTTTCTTTCTTTTTTGTTTTGGTTGTCTTTAGTGTATTTCATTATGAGAGGAATAAAAATCTGAGAAAAAAACAACTTAAAAACCAACAAATACGTAACGGAGGATAGAATTTTTGCCAGGTGTCAAATCAAAAACGACTCTTAGATAATCAGCATTGAGTCTAATTACTTTTGAATGCAAAACTATTTTCAAACAGGCTCACTAATCCTTCAGCGGCTTAAACTCTGATCTGATGAAACTTTATCCCGTAGAAATACTTTCACTTTTTCTTTCTCTTTTCTTTACGCCTAGAGAGTTCTGTGGTCATTTGGAATATTCCCTGTCACAGTCGTGTGTCGTGATGAAACGTGAACGTCTGACAGATCTGAGCCACAATTATTACTTCTGATTTGTCTAAGGGGGGGGGGCAGCATGAGAACAGACATAAACAGTCAACAGCAACAAAATAAACTTAAAGAGTAAAATCACAGAAATAATTAGAGTTTTAAAGCGTTGACCAGACCAACACTCTCTCTCTCTCTCTCTCTCTCTCTCTCTCTCTCTCTCTCTCTCTCTCCCCCCCCCTCTCTCTCTCCCCCTGACTACAGTCAGCTTCCTTTCCCATGGAAAGGCCGGACCCCGTCTGGATATGGTCGGCACTAATCTGACTCCGGCTCTTCTCTGTGGCTGAGGTTAAAGGGCAACCGCCTGACCTGTTCTCCCTTCGGGCTCCTCAACTGCAGCCCCCACTCCCCCCCCCACCCTCCACGCCAACACCACCGAGCCCTGCTGTCCCGTACCGGGACGAGGAGCAGCTGAGGAGGTTTCAGTTTGATTCATGCGTCGTTTTCTTTCTAGTCTCCTTCCGTTTGGATAA
>JBBDHG010000354.1:7500-92500 GCA_037951165.1 Lophius americanus
TTGTTTGTTAAGTTACTTATAACACACATATTTCCCCCACTAAAAAAAAAAAGAAGAACTTATATCAGTCGTTTTAAAGTCTAGGAACAAACGCGACTATTTCCTTTGATCAAATATCCGTCCGCTTTGTTCATATTGATAATAATATAATATAATATTGTTAATATTGTCGCTTTATACGTTTGAAATCGAGACTTCAGAGCATAACAAAGAAAAAAAACAACAACATTTGACTTAATTGTTATCATTTAAAAGCAGTTCCTCCGTTATACTCCTAAACTATTATCTACGATAATCTATCTATTATCTACTATTATATATATATATATATACATATATATATATATATATATATATATATATATATATATATATATATATATATATATATATATATATATATATATATATATATATATATATATATATATATATATATATATGTATATATATATATATATATATGTATATATATAATTTAATTTATGTTTATTGTTTATTTAGCAGGGATAATGCTAAAGCTAACGCTAGTACCCTTCCTCGCCACACAAAACGACCCGGACACCCAGAACCACTGCTGACCTCATCCAATGAGGTCGAGATCAAATTTAATGTAAGAACTTGTTCTGTTAAAGAAGTTGTTGTTGTTGTTGTTGTTGTGTTGTTGTTGACCCGCATCCAGCTGCACGACACGTCGTTACAAACTGTTTAAGAGGCTGAACGATATAAAACAAAATCAATCACGCCGCCACTCTCCGATTCTGAACGGCTCCTTCACATCGGTGGCGTCCCCTGCGACCCGACTCCATCACCTGGACAACACTAGAGGTTCTGGAGGGAGTCACCTCTACGGCGAAGCCAGGTGGCGTCACTGCCGTCCAGAAACAGGATCAATACTTTTCTCTCAAGTTCATTCCAATGAGTCAGCTTTTTACAAACACAAACCCGCCCGCTGCGGTCAGAACCGCGGTCCAAACAGCGAGCATCAGGAGAGACGGGTAACGTTACACACCTGCTGGACAAACTGACGGAATAAAGAAAACAGGAGACTTTTATCTGTATGTAAAAGAGTAAGGGGCCAAGGACGGAGCCCTGGGGCACACCACAGGTCAAACAGGCATTAAAGAAGGTTTTTGAAAAAGGGATTATTGATAAGTAGATAAATAAGATTTATTTTTTGTCTATTAAAGCCTGTGATGACAGAAATACAGAACTGGATAAAACAATGAAAGTCTAATTTAGGGTTAAATAGTTTTTTACCAAAAGGTTGAGCTGATCTAATTAAATTCCATGAAATACAACTTTTTTTTTAACTGTTTAAAAACATACTTGACCTGAAATGTTTAGTTTCTTTTAGAAAAAAAATGAATCTTTCTTTTTGTCATTTTATGGCGAATTAAGAAATGAATAAAGAAATATTACTATTTAGATTATACAATTAAAAAAAAATCACATGATGATCACGTAAAAACACTAAAAAATTATCACGTAAAAACATGAAAATGATCACGTGATTACGTGAAACTTGCCACGTTATAGCGAGAAAATCACGCGATAATTTTTTTATGTAAAAACGTTTTATCGTGAAAATGATCTATCACACTATAACATGAACATGTTATAGCGAGAATGTCGCTATGCTAATGTAAAAACGTTTTATCGTGAAAATGATCTATCGCACTATAACATGAACATACTGTTAGGTTATTACTTTATAACGTGAAAATGATCACGTAAAAACAGGAGAAAGATCCCGCGATTACGTGAAACTTGTCACATTATAACGTGAAAATTATCACGTAAAAACACGAAAATGATCACGTCACAACGTATGGAAAAGGGAAAAACTGGAACATTTCAATGCTATCGTATGCTACTGAATTTTTCTTTATTTTCTGCCATGGCAGCACTTTGCTTCCGTACAATAACACCATTATTTCTTACTTTCACCCCTGAGATCTTCTGGCGTTTGGAGGAGTAAGCAGAGGGGAAAAAAACTGCCGTGGATTTGAATATCGGGGAATTGCGTCCTGTTTCCACACAGCTGATGAATGTAAGCCTAAAAACAAACATTTATGCAAAGCGGCGCTGCCTGGCAATAATTTTCATTTTGAAGAGAGCCTCGGTATTCCCGACTCGGCTTCTCCTCAGATCGGGGGATGACTTTCATTCGGTCTCACCTCCCCGTCCGGCGGGGGTCACCCCTGTTGGTATAGCAAGCACAGCAGTCCCACTGCTCCGCCATGCGCGCAGATTGCTTACTAGAACCGCCCGGAACCTTCCATATTTCCCAGTCAGCAATTCTTTTACACGATAATTTTGGCAGCCTTTAAGGATATCGCTGCCTTAATAGAGGATAAAAATAAACGTGCGGTGGAAGGGCTATATCAGGCCGCTATAATCTTGTATTCTACGCTGTGGAGCTAAACGTCTGGCTTTGGCTCCATTCAATGAGATTAAAACTTCCCCCTAGTTGCTTCCAAAAGAGCATTTGTCCTATTTTTAAATCACCAAAGAGCCGAGTAGATCTAAAAAAAGAAGAATCCCGGTTAAATTGATTTAAAAATCCCAAAATAAAACAACTATTGTGTAAATGGTATTATAGAGCAGCTGTTAAGAACGCCCTAGCGCTGGATCCCACAGAGCGACCCTGGTCAGCAGAATCTCTGCAGGTAGGTAGTATGGCGGCGTTTGTTTCGGCGTGCTGCGGCGTTGTGGCCGGGCGTGTTTTTCCAGCAGCGACTGACTTTTCTGCGAGAAAAGCCTGTCAAAATGTCTCAAAGTGAAAAACAGCTTAATTCAATCAGCGCTGCAGCTTTCAGGACCACGAGGGATCCGGCTAATGGAGTCAGAGGCTTGAAAAGTTGGGGGCGGGAGAAAACAAAAGAAGCGTGGAGGAAGTTCTTCCCTCTACCTGGGAAAGAAGTGCGTTTCCTCGACTGTATGATAGTAAAAGCGTCGCTCTTCTGGGCCTTGTTGCTTCTCTGTGAGCTCAAATGCTGGATGTGAGTTTGTGCTCCTCCCATGAGGGCCAGAAGCCTGGCAGAAGTTGGAGGAGGGTTATACGAAGTTCACTGGAAATGTTATTCCAATACTCGGGCAACTTTTCGTTTTCTTTTTTTTTCTGAAAGTAAAAGGCGAGTTTATGGATCGAGATGTTCTGCAGACGCACGTTTGGCGGCGAGGGGGCTGGGGGGACGGAGAGTCAACAGGTTTAGTTAAATGTGGAGGGAAGGGAAAAAAAGAAAGGTGTATTCTGAGCAGGTGGATCCTGTGGGCAATCCACGGCAGGATTTTAAGAAAAATATAAGTCTTCGCCGATGACGAAGACCCCTCCCTCCACTGTATACACCTCGTTTGTTTAACGCGCCCTTCCCCCCTTCCCCGACATTCACCCCCATTATTTCCATGATTGTGTCGTCCTCTCATTTTCTCCCTCGTTATGCATTTAATGTTTCCAATTTGCCCTCATCACAGGAAAAAACGCCACAAGAAGCTATAAATTCCTTTCTAATTCCAAATAATTAGTATTACACGGCCCGGTGGTTTTCAATCAGCGAGATCATCTCAATGATAGATGGTAGGATAACTGGTCATTGGCGAGACATAAATATTGTGTCGTTCAATTAATCCGGTCTAATGAGGTGTCAAAGCTGCCACTCATCCATCAAATGCAATTAGGAATAAACACATATGCATGGAGATGGGTAATTAATAATTAGCAAAGCAAAGAAAACAGTATTGGTTTCAGAAGTCACATTTACGGAGCAATTTACCACAGATGTTGTTGTGTGTTTTTTTTTCATTTGACTTTTCAAGTGAGTGAGGGAAAAAAACGACATCCGAGGAATTTCAATCACTTTCCACCAGTTTTCCTGTTTGATATTTGATTCGCTTGCTGATTCTGGAACGATGCGTTTCTCTGCGTATAACCGCTTTTAACCCAGCATCTATCTCCTGGTGTACGAGATAAGCATCTATATCATCTTATGAAAGTTAAGTATTTATCTCATCATACAAAATAAAGCATCTATCTCACCTTTTGAAAGTAAAGTATCTATCTAATCTTATGAAATAAAGCATATATCTCATCATATATAATAAAGTAAAATCTCATCATATATAATAAAGTATATATCTCATCATATATAATAAAGTAAAATCTCATCATATATAATAAAGTATATATCTCATCATATATAATAAAGCATATATCTCATCATATATAATAAAGTATATATCTCATCATATATAATAAAGTATATATCTCATCATATATAATAAAGTATATATCTCATCATATATAATATAGTATATATCTCATCATATATAATAAAGTATATATCTCATCATATATAATAAAGTATATATCTCATCATATATAATAAAGTATATATCTCATCATATATAATAAAGTATATATCTCATCATATATAATAAAGTATATATCTCATCATATATAATAAAGTATATATCTCATCATATATAATAAAGTATATATCTCATCATATATAATAAAGTATATATCTCATCATATATAATAAAGCATATATCTCATCATATATAATAAAGTATCTATCTCATCATATATAATAAAGTATATATCTCATCATATATAATAAAGTATCTATCTCATCATATATAATAAAGCATATATCTCATCATATATAATAAAGTATATATCTCATCATATGTAATAAAGTATATATCTCATTATATGAAAGTAAAGTATATATCTCATCATATATAATAAAGCATATATCTCATCATATATAATAAAGTATATATCTCATCATATATAATAAAGTATATATCTCATCATATATAATAAAGTATATATCTCATCATATATAATAAAGTATATATATCTCATCATATAAATAAAGTATATATCTCATCATATATAATAAAGTATATATTTCATCATATATAATAAAGTATATATCTCATCATATATAATAAAGTATATATTTCATCATATATAATAAAGTATATATCTCATCATATATAATAAAGTATATATCTCATCATATATAATAAAGTATATATCTCATCATATATAATAAAGTATATATCTCATCATATATAATAAAGTATATATCTCATCATATATAATAAAGCATATATCTCATCATATATAATAAAGTATCTATCTCATCATATATAATAAAGTATATATCTCATCATATATAATAAAGTATCTATCTCATCATATATAATAAAGTATATATCTCATCATATATAATAAAGTATATATCTCATCATATATAATAAAGTATATATCTCATCATATATAATAAAGTATATATCTCATCATATATAATAAAGCATATATCTCATCATATATAATAAAGTATCTATCTCATCATATATAATAAAGTATATATCTCATCATATATAATAAAGTATCTATCTCATCATATATAATAAAGCATATATCTCATCATATATAATAAAGTATATATCTCATCATATATAATAAAGTATATATCTCATTATATGAAAGTAAAGTATATATCTCATCATATATAATAAAGCATATATCTCATCATATATAATAAAGTATATATCTCATCATATATAATAAAGTATATATCTCATCATATATAATAAAGTATATATCTCATCATATATAATAAAGTATATATATCTCATCATATAAATAAAGTATATATCTCATCATATATAATAAAGTATATATTTCATCATATATAATAAAGTATATATCTCATCATATATAATAAAGTATATATTTCATCATATATAATAAAGTATATATCTCATCATATATAATAAAGTATATATCTCATCATATATAATAAAGTATATATCTCATCATATATAATAAAGTATATATATCATCATATATAATAAAGTATATATCTCATCATATATAATAAAGCATATATCTCATCATATATAATAAAGTATCTATCTCATCATATATAATAAAGTATATATCTCATCATATATAATAAAGTATCTATCTCATCATATATAATAAAGTATATATCTCATCATATATAATAAAGTATATATCTCATCATATATAATAAAGCATATATCTCATCATATATAATAAAGTATCTATCTCATCATATATAATAAAGTATATATCTCATCATATATAATAAAGTATCTATCTCATCATATATAATAAAGCATATATCTCATCATATATAATAAAGTATATATCTCATCATATATAATAAAGTATATATCTCATTATATGAAAGTAAAGTATATATCTCATCATATATAATAAAGCATATATCTCATCATATATAATAAAGTATATATCTCATCATATATAATAAAGTATATATCTCATCATATATAATAAAGTATATATCTCATCATATATAATAAAGTATATATCTCATCATATATAATAAAGTATATATATCTCATCATATAAATAAAGTATATATCTCATCATATATAATAAAGTATATATTTCATCATATATAATAAAGTATATATCTCATCATATATAATAAAGTATATATCTCATCATATATAATAAAGTATATATCTCATCATATATAATAAAGTATATATCTCATCATATATAATAAAGCATATATCTCATCATATATAATAAAGTATCTATCTCATCATATATAATAAAGTATATATCTCATCATATAAAATAAAGTATCTATCTCATCATATATAATAAAGTATATATCTCATCATATATAATAAAGTATATATCTCATTATATGAAAGTAAAGTATATATCTCATCATATATAATAAAGCATATATCTCATCATATATAATAAAGTATATATCTCATCATATATAATAAAGTATATATCTCATCATATATAATAAAGTATATATCTCATCATATATAATAAAGTATATATATCTCATCATATAAATAAAGTATATATCTCATCATATATAATAAAGTATATATTTCATCATATATAATAAAGTATATATCTCATCATATATAATAAAGTATCTATCTCATCATATATAATAAAGCATATATCTCATCATATATAATAAAGTATATATCTCATCATATATAATAAAGTATATATCTCATTATATGAAAGTAAAGTATATATCTCATCATATATAATAAAGCATATATCTCATCATATATAATAAAGTATATATCTTATCATATATAATAAAGTATATATCTCATCATATATAATAAAGTATATATCTCATCATATATAATAAAGTATATATCTCATCATATATAATAAAGTATATATATCTCATCATATAAATAAAGTATATATCTCATCATATATAATAAAGTATATATTTCATCATATATAATAAAGTATATATCTCATCATATATAATAAAGTATATATTTCATCATATATAATAAAGTATATATCTCATCATATATAATAAAGTATATATCTCATCATATATAATAAAGTATATATCTCATCATATATAATAAAGTATATATCTCATCATATATAATAAAGCATATATCTCATCATATATAATAAAGTATCTATCTCATCATATATAATAAAGTATATATCTCATCATATATAATAAAGTATCTATCTCATCATATATAATAAAGTATATATCTCATCATATATAATAAAGTATATATCTCATTATATGAAAGTAAAGTATATATCTCATCATATATAATAAAGCATATATCTCATCATATATAATAAAGTATATATCTCATCATATATAATAAAGTATATATCTCATCATATATAATAAAGTATATATCTCATCATATATAATAAAGTATATATATCTCATCATATAAATAAAGTATATATCTCATCATATATAATAAAGTATATATTTCATCATATATAATAAAGTATATATCTCATCATATATAATAAAGTATATATCTCATCATATATAATAAAGTATATATCTCATCATATATA
Organism: Lophius americanus; assembly: GCA_037951165.1. Classification (NCBI taxonomy): domain Eukaryota; kingdom Metazoa; phylum Chordata; class Actinopteri; order Lophiiformes; family Lophiidae; genus Lophius; species Lophius americanus. Next base: position 15,407 of record JBBDHG010000354.1, read on the forward strand.
ATAAAGTATATATCTCATCATATATAATAAAGTATATATTTCATCATATATAATAAAGCATATATCTCATTATATCAGGGAGGAAAGTATTCCAGTACATTGTTTATTTGTGTCAGTGCCAATACTGCTATTCCTATTCTTAAAATTACTTTTAGGAGGATCTTCATCTGCAGTGTTGAAATAAATTTTATCATTTTCATTCCTCAATAAAGAAACAAAATAAACAAACAAAGAAAAAAATGTATGGAAAAATTATTTCTTTGCATATTTATTTTTCGGGGCATTTATTAATTTTATCTTAATCATCATATATAATGATGATACTTCTTCTTTTTTGGGGGGGGGGGGGTTAAAAAGCTAATTCAAAATTTACAAAGAAAAAAAATTTGATAAAAAAAATGACCTCACTTCAGCTCACCCCGGGGGGGCGGGGTTAACTGTCTGAGGAGGGTTTCATCCCATCCTAATGGCAGAGGGTTGTATGGTGTCAAGTTCACAGGAAGTTTACAGCCAGGAAACATTCCTGTGCTCTTTGTACGCTGTCACACACTGTTACAGTGACGGGCCGGCGGGCGGACCCTCTGCCTCCCCGGCACCACGATGCCACGCTTAAGTGACAGCAGCCAGACGGAAAAATGAAACGAATCAATAACGGCGTCTCTTATGAAGGAGACCAAACCGCAGCACAATATGATAATGTCCACAAATCCACTCATGCGTTTGTTGCCCCTCAGAGTCGGGCAGCTTTCGATGATTGTCGGCGGATAAGACTGACTTATCAACCGCTGAATTAGAAAAGACAATTTCGTAAGGCTTTGCAGTTGTTTTGAGCAACTTTGTCCGGACGGACTCATGGTACCTCAAGTACCTGTGGCTTTGTTGAAAGCATCTATTGTATCCTCCCAGTATATATTTATATATATTTATATTTGTATAGAGTATATACGCTGAGTAACTTTAATAGTTCATATTTTACTCACTAGGGGGAGCTTTTTTTATTTTCACGAAAAAGCAATCTCTTACAGACAGAATTCAAAAATAGTGTCATGGATACATTTCAAATTTTGTTCCCATAAAGATCTTGGTGCAAGGAAGAACTGGATTGGTTTTTAGAGGAAGTTCAGTTGTATATTTTCGACACTAGGGGGAGTTTTATCTCCAAAAGCTATTGGACCACCGTTTTTTCATCTCTTGATCTAAATTAGTTCAAATTTGCTGTATATGAATTATTCAAAGAGATTTATATCGTATATATCATATTTTACTCTAATAGTTCAAATTTGACTCACTAGGGGGAGCTTTTTTTTACGAAAAAAAATTGCACTCTGGACTTTTCATAGTGGACATTTTTGGAGAGGTCAGTTGTATATTTCCGACACTAGGGGGAGCCTTATCCCCCAAACTTTTCAGCCCATAATTTCTGCTCTATATTGTATATGTAGTCTTTTACGCTAATATTTCATATTTTACTTCTGTAGGAAGAACGCTGTTTTTTTTTACTATAGTTATTATTTATTTTTCTACAGATAACGCTGTTTTCCTCGTAACACATTGTGATAAAGTCACATGGGCTGCTGCCCTCAGACTGGGGCAGCGTTAAATGAAAACCTCATTATTAAATAAGTATGATTAACTAATCGCCCACTAAATTAAAATCAGTATCGTACGTCTCTGCGATGCTTTCGTACAACTTCACGGAAGCCCCTCAGACCCCCCAAACACCGTTTTACACCTTCTTCCAGAACCTGGCAGTTCTACTGCCTGTTCAAACTTCAGCTATTATCTCCTTACAAAATAGCAAAAGCACCGTTTTTCGGATTAGATGTGGCAAAACTTTTATGTCGTGCATTTGAATATAAAAAGGCGACCGGTGCTGAGGGTAGGGAGCCCAGGGGACCCAAACACAGACTTCCTCTAAAATGTTAATGGTTGGGCTAATTGAAGGTATGTTCTTTGTGGGCTCTGGGTTTTGGAGGGTCCCTTCTTTGGGCACAAGGTAGCAGGGCTTTCAGATGTGATTGTATTTGACTGCTGCTGCGGCGGGGCGCCGGCGGATTCAAGTGCTTTTAAGATAAGTTACGGCGACGCGCACAAACTGGCACGCACGCATCACCACCGATGCGCACATGCGCGCACACACCCGCCGACACATGAACATGCCAAACATTTGCATTTCAAAAGGGCATAATTGCTCGGGGCGGCGGCGGGGGGAGCGTGGCCTCAGGATTCCCCAAGAGCGCCTGTGAAGTTGGCGAATCACGAGTCTAGAGGCAGCCGGAGCTCCTCTTCCTCACGATCATGCTCCCGCCGCCGTCCTCCAGAGGTGAAGGCAGGTAGAGCCGACACACACGAAAACACCCGCGTACCCCGTGTTCAAGTTCGGGGGGAAAACCCTGAACGGATCCGTTTTGGTGGAAGAGGATCTTTTTTTCCTGTTGTTGGATTTGAATCCTTTAAAGTCTCGATTTCCTGCTTTAATCTTTTTTTTTGGACCAAATCAGGTTGAGGTGTTCTGGGGGATCCATTAACCCAACGTTTACACCAAGCTGTTTCTATATTCTATATATGTTCTTCATGACGGCAGATTCATTTTTATCTAGTGGCTCTGGTTCTATCAGAAAACCAGGTGGAGTCGATTATTTACGCGGTTCACACGTCTTTGTACGGAACAGTAAGAAGAAGTCGATGTTTCAGTCAGGCTCCTTTTTTCTCGACTCTGACTACGGCAACCAGTACAAGTCTTTTGCTTTCATCGCTCCGCGGCGCCGTCGGAGCGACGCCTCGGCTTCGACGGCGCCGAGGCGTCGCTGGATGTCCTTGTCTTTGTCAAGGACATGGAGAAACACGTTTTAAGAAACTCTGTTTGAGTACAAAAAAAATGTGTTTACGCCATTAAAAGTTAGTGTGGTGACAGATTTCTGTTTCTGAATCACGTTACCAGCGGTGACAGAACAATAAATATAAGTCAACTAAAAGTAAAAGTTTTGCACCTTCCTCATTCACAGCTTAAATAACCTTACATGTTGTTGTTTGTTTTACATTAGCCCAGTGGATACGGACGTTTCTGGTTTGGTCCCAGCTTCAGTGGTCCATAAAGTCTAAGTCGGTAAAAAAATTTAAAATGACCCACGATACAGTTTTTGAGTTATCGCGTTGACAAAAAAGGATTTGCGGCTGGCGGATAGCGTCCCTGACTTGTCGCCGTTTTAACGACGGGAAAACCAGCAACATGAAACGTTTTGACCCGGCGCATAAAGGCGCTGAAAACACATCAGAGGCCCGGCATGTTGTCGCCGCAGCAGGAAGCTGAGGTGGCGCCGAGTCCGTTAATGGAGCGGCGTGGACTGAAAGGTAAGCCGCCTGTTTCTGTCAGGAGCGATGGCCGAGCAGAAGCCTTATTTGTCTTGCATCTGCGGTGGAGCCCGACCGTCCACTCAGGAAGAGATGAAAGAGGGACGGACGTTCTGTCTGGGAGAAGTGCTAGCAACGTGGCGAAGGACAATCTGTCACCTGCAGTCATCACTTAACGGCGCCCCGAGCCGCACCACTCAGTCAATGAGAACCCTCGCCAGACTTTAATGGGAGCGCTGGGCAGAGCCTGAGAGGGGCATGATTAAAAATATGCATGAAACGAGATGAAATGCAAATCCTTCACTCTTTGACTCCAGGGTTCAGCTGAAAAAAATTGGAATGTAGGACAAAAAAAAAGAAAAAACAGGAATCCCCGCTGTAAGAAATGAGATCAACGAGACGGAATGTTGAAGACGGGAAACGCTCCACCGTTCTTCTACCGTTGGTTTTACCCCGGCCCCCGACGGCGGATGTTTGACCGGGATCCACAATCCAGCAGAAACAAGCGCTGCTTCTCAATTTTACCTCTTTTGGCGGTAAATGATGAACCGCAGGAAGTGGCGGTACAAATAAACATCAGGGGGGAGAGTCACGCTGAAACAGGAACCACAATGCATCTGTTGTTCCAGTGACTTATACAATAATAGACATGATTGGAAGTACTGTAAAAAAAAAAACACGTAAAATTTACGGTAAAATACAAGAAACTCTGGTAAATTATTATTTAAAAATCTAATAGGATGTTTATTTGTTTCCAGTAACGTAGTATATTAAATACACATACAGTAAATTACAACTTTTGTAACCTAACCTTTAAAAAATTGTGAGTAGAGATTACGGTATACAGTGATTTATTTTATATAAATAAACATTCAATAACGTCGTTATTTCTGCTTTGAATATACGGAGAAGCCCGACTTTTACTGTTAAAATACAGGCTTTGATAGAATTACATGTTTTTTGGTAAGAAAAAACAAACAAACAAAAACAAACAATGTCATTAGTAAGTTTTATTCTGTTTGAATAGCGCTGGTATGAGACTGTAGAATGTTGAATTTTAGCAACAGCATCCCATAATTTCTACAGACAGAAGATGCTAAAAATAAAGTTTATATTAGTGAAATAATGTTGATTCCTCATTTAAAGGTCTGAAATGATTGTAATTTACTCTTATTTTATGTAATTAAATCACTCGTTTTTTACGATAACTTAGCGTATTATCTTGTACAAAGTTACCATTTCTTTTACGGTAAGTTACCGGCAGCTGTGTGCCAGACATCTGTTTATAAGTTACTGTTAAACATAAACATTTTACGGTAACTTACGGTAGTATCTGTTAAAAAGCTGCCATTTCTTTTACGCTAAAATTCTGGCAAACCACAGCTGCCATTATTTTACCGTAAATTCTACAGATTTATTTTTTTTAAATGTGTGAAAGGTCAGAAATGGTAAACTATGAAAGGACTAAATGTAAAATATTGAAAATGTGAAAACGCAGAAAAGTCCTGAATGAGGAATGCGATCATTTAAGTCACGAATGAACGGAATGTTTCAGCGGATCCCTTTAACGTTAAATTACAACAAATGGAAAGGATGAAAGATAAGGGTCCAAATGGGAGGCGCCGGAATCAAAGACCAGATTAATCTGCACAGATAACACACACAGGTAATCTCCCTGAGTGCTAAAAAATGTAAAAAAAAGAAAAACGCCACATTTCAATCAAGGCCAGACACTTTTTAAAATCACATTAGAGGCCCTTTTACTTCAAATCACTTTTATTCATTTTCCGAGGTGTTTTAACCAGCGGCTGCTGGTCCGACCCGGCGGACCATCAATCATCCTTCAGAAGAAGATGGAGTGAGAACGAGAAGAGAAGACGGACGATTCTGGTGAACTCCCCCGGATTGAATAATCAATAATGACAAAAATAAATGGCTGGAGTATTTATCACAGTCTGTGGCGGCTTCTATCGCAGACTTCCTGTAATGTAGATTTCATGCACCTTTATACTCATTGATTACCTGCCCTGCAGTTTGTAAATTAGGCGTGTATTGATCTGCTCGTCATACAGCGCTGGCTTTTGCCGCCGCCGTTTTGTGCGACGGATGAAAAGATCATGATGGAGTCTTTTCATGGCGTCAGGCGACATCATCAAATGAAATAACCATCAACAAGCGCTTAATGTTGGATTGTTTATGGGAGAGAATCCCACACTCCAGGCTGAGCGATCGACGATACACCTGATTTAAAACCTATTTCTCTCACCTCGCCGACATTCGGGGCGACGAAGAGGAGAATTTCTGCCGCATCACAAGGTGAGGGAGTCGCGACCATCGATCAGAGGCGATAAATCAAAGATGAGGACGTTCAGGTGAACCGTCATTCGTACTCATTATCGGAACGCGGGAGTTTATTCCGCCGGGAGTTTTGAAGTCAAAAGATTAACATGAGGGTTCCCGAGAATGTGAACAAATGACAGCGTGCGAGGAAGAGTTCCGGTGGGGGGGGGGTCGAGAAGCGCGCTTTGGATCGATGGCGCCAGAATCAATGATCAATACGCCGCTCTCACCAACACTCTTCCTGCTGACACTCAGAGCTCTGGTTACACAGATGAAAATGGGTGGGCGGGGCCAGAGTGGTGATGATGATTTATGTTTGCGGGGGGCAGATGTTTCATTTTGGAGAGAGAGTTTCTGAATGTCACCTCCTGGACTGGGAGGGACTATTCTAACATTCATACCTCTGGAGTGCTCTCAAAGAAAAAGAAGAAGCGTGCTGCTACAAAAGACGATCTGCTTCCCTTCGTCTGTGGAATGCCCTCCCTGACCATGTGGGGGCTCCACAGACGGCTGACACATTTAAAAAAGGACTTGAAACTTTTACTTTTTAGCAGAACTTATAACTTTAACTAACATTGCTGCTTTTTGGTCATATTTTTATAGTTATTTTTTTTTTTTTTATTGATGCTTTTATCTGCTTTTACCATGTAGCACTTTGAGATTTGATCCAAATGTAAAGTGCATTGTGAATAAAATGTATTATTATTATTGTTAAGAAAAATGGAAAAAAAATGTTTTCATGCGTTGAAGCGAATGAATGCTGCTGATAACAAAAAAGCAATTCAAACATTCATATTATTTCTCCGGATGGCGACAGCCGATGCGGCTAACTTTTTAATTTTGTGACTTGCTCTTTTTCTGCTAGTCCATGTGACCATCCAGACGCAAATATACAATAAATTCAGTTTGTTTTTTTTGTTGTACTGTGACGACCCGTCGCAGTCTCAAAAAGAACTCAAGATATTTACAAACTTCAGCATTTAAGATGTTTATTGATGTGTTTTTGCAGCGCCGATCTTTCAGTCTCCCTTCAGCCCGACTCAATCAGATAAAGATAAATACAGAAAGTTCACTACCGGTCGGATTCAATTAAAAAAAGAAACACAAACGCCACAGGGATTGTATGATCGGAGATACACACATATGCGTAGATACAGACACAGAACTAATCGTACATAGTTCAAGAAAAAGATTTCAACAAAAAATACAACATTGGGCGTATCATTTATGTATTTATAGTAACAGGATTAAGGCTTATCGGACACAGCACATGTTATTTAAAGAGAATATTGTCCACATAACGAAACGTGGCAAAAAAAGAAAAGAAAAAGGCAGACGGTACGGAAGGGGAAGAAAAGGGTAAGGCAGAACTTTAACATTGTTCTCTGACATCAAAATACTTTTACACAATTCAATTGTGTATTTAGGTTGTGATTTTTTTTTATCACAACTGAAATATATTGACAGAAATTATCCAATCACCACATTCCTGAATTGGTGCCGCGTGTTGCTGTAAAGTGTAGCTTATCTCATCTGGAATAAAACACCGTTTTTCCTTCCCGTCTTTTTCCTCGCATCAGTGCGACCGGCACAGATTCACAGATGTCCGCTCGGAAAAAAAAGAACGTGCAGAAAACCCACAGAGACCCATAATGGAGGTCCCGGCGTCGACCTGTCACTCACCCATGCCTCTCACTGTCAAGGTTTAGTGACAAGTGTTAAATCAGATCACGCCTTCCTCCCTGCCGTGGCTAATGCTGTTAACGGGAGAGTAGCATCTCGGCTGACACATCCCGGTTATTATAATTACTCCGGAAAGAGTGGGGCTCCTCCTCCTGCCCGCATGGCGCCCACATTTGGTGGATCCAACTAGACTAGCGCATCAAAGATAAGTGAAGGGTCTCCATTTGTTTGTCCGTCTCCTAAAAGACGTAACGCCGATGTCTACGCTTCTGCACCGATATGGAAGATGAATTAAGACGTCAACCCCCCCCACCTCATTCCAGATCCTACTTTAAGTTACCCCCTTGCATCTGGGTCCACCCGCCTCCGAGCCGTGGTAAATTGGGTTAAAGCTGAATAAGTGTCCCATCGTTAGCGTTGTTAATTGACGACTGCGTGTGATAATTAACAGGGAGCGGACCGCCTACCTCGCTAATCTTGTTTGGGTCATTTGCATTTAAAATGGTTTTGGTCTCTCTGGCAAGTTGGAGAAGAAAATAAAGAAGAAAAAAAAGACCCATCCTTGATGGACGAGATGGACCGAACGGACGCTCCACGTAGAACCTGTGGCGTGGGAAATATCTTGATCCAAACTTGTGACTTTAAGCCTTTTATGTCCGGTTCAACTGTAGATCAAATGATGAGTCACTGTTTCTCACTGAAAAATGTGGCTGAACCAGTTTATGTCTGCTAAAGAGGAAGGGGCCAAGGGCAGAGCCCTGAGGGACACCACCGCCAAGGAGGCTTAAACCATGGCTGTTAAAAAAGTCTTATGCATTAAGTGGGATTTATTTTTGGCATATTAAAGTTTTTTGTTTTTTTTTACTAAATAGAATTATGAACTTGATACAATAAATAACAAAAAGTCTAATAAGAGTGAAATAGTTTTGTCAAAACATATTTTACCAAAGCGTTGAAGTAACTTCATTAAAATGGACTTTATTCCTGAAATAAAAGGGTTTTTTTTGTTTTTTTGGGGGGGGTACTTTATTGTCATTTTATGGTAAATGTAGAGTTTACCATACCCCCCCCCCCCCCCCCCCCCATACCCCCCCCCCCCCCCCCCCGCCCCCCAAAAAAAATGAAAAGTTCTCCCCGTCCAGTTTGTGCGGCGGTTGGTTCTGGTGCGGCGCTGTGATAACTCCAGATGAATGTTTTCCTTTTGTGGAACTACTTCTGTCCTACTTCGGCAGTGACACCGGCGCTCGGTAGCTACAGGGGAGAACGGCGGCGAACACTCCTCCTGGTTCACACAAGCATTAACGCGCCACATTAGCTCGGACGAGGAGGTGGGAATGAAAGATGGGCTAACACCACCGCCACCCCCGGCAAAGTGAAGACGCGCGCTAAAGCCAGCTGCCATCTATTATGGATAGCCGGTGCCGACCCCCACTGTCGGTGTTACGGGGGTGACGGGGCCGTCCTTGCCGAGGCGTTGACCTTCGTTGGCGGGGAGAGGGCGCCGGGCAGATTAAAAGTGGACTGACTCACCGTACAGTCCGGGCGTGCCCCCGATGTTCTGCCCAGATGGTATCCGCACACACTCTTGAGCACACACAAGTAAACACACACACACACACACTGCTGCATCGTGGGATGGCAGATGTGGGTACGAACGCGGACGCTCCTTTGGGCGCTCGGCCTTCAGAGTCTATACACTCTAAAAAAATCTACTTCCTCTCACTCACTGAGCAACATGTGCGCCCACACACACTCACACACACACACACACACACTCACACACACACACACACTCACACACACACACACACACACACACACTCACACACACACACACACTCACACACACACACACACACACACACACACACACACACACACTCACACACACACACACACACACACACACACACACACACACACACACACACACACACACACACACACACACACCCGACGCAGTGCTCAGAGGTCTAACCAAGCCTCACCACCTCCACTCTCCTTGCGAGCGTTTCTCCATCACTTCATTCTGGCTGTTTGTACGTGAATCATCCATCACTCACTCAATCAGGCCATTGAATTTCATTTAGTGTGGTGTTACACAGGGCATGTGATTGATTCACTGCTACCTTTCCACTCAAGCTTGAATGACACGATGCTGGTTTGTGGACGCCTGCGCACGCACGCACGCACGCACACACACACTCACGCACACACACACGCACGCACACACACACACGTGCACACACACGCGCACACACACACACACACGTACGTACATAACGATTATTGCTTTTACCCCGCTGCACAGAGTCTCCAGTGCCAGGGGGGAGAGTTGGGTGCCCTCGCTGCCAGAGACGATCCCTCTGAGATTAGAGATGGACTCAAGGTCGCCGTGTCCAGCCGGTCGTGCCAACATCTGCTCAGAATGGCCTGAAGACGGGCGCGAGGGAAGACGGGCGCGAGTGAAGCCCGTCTGCGCCGCTTGACCTTGGATGGACGGCCACGCCGGGAAAAATGAGAGATTCCGATATGAACGGCCGACACGATTCGTCTTAATTATTTACTGGGATTGAAGCCTCGCTGATGCGGCGGCTGATATTACCTCTGTCCGAGCAAGGCGGAGAAAAAAATAATAATGCAGGATTTAATTTAATTCGCAACATTCAGCCACTCAGGCACTAACGAGATGATTAGAGTAAAATGTCTGCATCTGTGTGTGTTTGTGTGTGTGTGTGTGTGTTTGTATGTGTGTGTGTGTGTGTGTGTGTGTGTGTGTGTGTGTGTGTGTGTGTGTGTGTGTGTGTGTGTGTGTGTGTGTGTGTGTGTGTGTGTGTGTGTGTGTGTGTGTGTGTGTGTCTCTGTGGAAATGACATTCAGCCAAGAAACAGGGATGTAAAACTGACAAACACCAAAATAAACAGCATATTCAAATATACATATGCATACATACATATATGTATATATATATATATATATACATATACATATATGTATATATATATATATATATACATATACATATATCGATGTATGGATGGTTGTTGGACGGACAGACAGACAGACACACAGACAGACACACAGACAGACACACAGACACACAGACATATATAAGCTGGCAAAGCATAAGACACACTATATAATAATAAATCTTTGCATACATGATACTTTTGTTTTATCATTGATCCCTAAAATCAAAATGAACATATTCTATAAACACAATGTTTTTTATTTTGGGTCCAACGATGGAAATGTATAAAAACTGATTATGGGAAAAGATTGTGCCTTAAAGTTTGAGTTGATGAGCGGGTGAACGTTACGTCGCTGGTGGTCGGTGTGAAAAAAAGTGACGGTCTGATTCTGACAGATGCTTGTTTTAATTCTTCATGGAGTTTTTTTCTCTGCCAGCAAGGTAATCGATTACTCTATCAAAGACCAAAACAGGTGGAGGGGCTGAAAAGGTCAGTGTGAATTAAAGGTGTGTGTGTATGTGTGTGTGTGTGTGTGTGTTTGTGAGTGTGTGTGTGCGTATATGTTTGTGTGTGAGTGTATGTTTTTGTGTGTTTGTGTGTATGTGTGTGTGTGTTTGTGTGTGCGTGTATGTGAGTGTGTGTATGTGTGTGTATGTATGTGTGTGTGTATATGTGTGTGTGTGTGTGTGTGTGTGTTTGTATGTAAGTGTGTGTGTATATGTGTGTGTGTGTGTGTGTATGTGTGTGTGTGTGTGTGTGTGCTTGTGCGTGTATTTGTGTACGTGTTTGTGTGTGTGTGTGTGTGTATGTGTGTGTGAGTGTGTGTGTGTGTGTGTGTGTGTATACGCGTGTGCGTGTGTGTGTATGTGTGTGTGTGTGTGTGTGTGCTTGTGCGTGTATTTGTGTACGTGTTTGTGTGTGTGTGTATGTGTGTGTGTTTGTCTGTGTGTGTGTGTGCGTGTGTGTGTTTGTGTGTGTATATGTGTGTGTGTTTGTGTGTGTATGAGTGTGTGTGTATATGTGTGTGTGTGTGTACGTGTGTGTGTATATGTGTGTGTGTGTGTGTGTCCTCCTCCTCATCCTACATCCTCATTGTCACTCACCAAAGGTCTCTCTGTTAAATTGGCTGACGGATAATAAGATCATCGGGAGAGTTCAGACACACAGAGACCTTTGTCCCACAATGCAACAGTCGTACTTCTGGTCGTTCAGCCGATCTCTTATAGAAGTATCTGAGTAAAACTTTAACATTCATGAATGAAGTTTTCTTCTCAGTCACAGTCAAATAACGGCCGTCGATAAAACCACCGGTGAAAATATCATCATGTCACTGTCATGGCTCCGCCCCCTTTCACTCCTCCTGTAGTATAACTATCATGCGTCTCATGTTCTGCTCAGCTGTTTGCTTGTGAACCTTTTAAGTCACTATTATACAGTCAAATGTGACAGAAGGAGGTTATAATGCGACCCAGTGGTAGCATGTACTGTATGTGAAGAGTAAGGGGCCGAGGACGGAGCCCTGGGGGACGCCGCAGGTCAAAGGAGCCACCGAGCAGGAGGCATTAAACAAGGTTATTAAGAAGGTAGTTTTTTTTTGGGGGGGGGGCATATTAAAGCCTGTGAGGATTTACTAAACGGGATTATGTTACTTTTTAAAACCGAAAAAATGTCCAATAAGGCGCAAACAGTTTTTCTAAAAACACACGTTACCAAACGGTTGAGCTACTCGTTTTAAAATGAACTATTTTCCACGATAAACAACATTTCTATCATTTCATAAATCTGATAGTTTTGTTTTTTTTACTCTTTATTGGCGATGATAAAACGATTTGTCCTTTTATGGCTTCATTAAGAGCGTTGTTGTTTTTTTCCCCTCTTTTTCTCCAACAAGGACATCAAAGGGTTAATCGAGTATAATCTCATTTCAGATGACGGTGGTCGTTTTTTTTCATTCTCTATTCTTTTGAGACGTTTCCTCGATCGGACGTTTGAGCTGCGTCGGTCGGCGAACTTCCACCTTCTCGTCCGTTGCGGTTGAAGTTTCTTACATCGCCATTCCCATCATCCCCGAATCTCTCTTCACGAAAAATCCTGAGGAGGCCGATCCCACTCAACGCAATCTTCTCCACATTCATCTTAACACTCGTATCCACCCCGCACCCCTCAACACATCCCCACAGCATGTCCTCGGGCCTTCAGCCCCAAGGGCTCATGGGATACCAGTGCTCCCCTGGGTTTGTCGCTCTCACTGCCTGTGAGAGAAACACTTGAGAGAGTAGGAAGGAGAGAGGCGGCGGCGGCGGCGGCGGCGGCGGCGGCGGCGGCGGCGTTTCTCTGTTTGCTTGATGTGACTATAATGGAAATATGCATAAGTGAGAAAAGGCATCGTGGGCCTTTGGGGCCCAAGAAGTACAAATATTTTAATAACAAACACTTTCGGTGTTTGCCTCCTGTCACCACACGGGGGGATTATTTCACCGCGAAGGCAGACAGTCGCTGAGGAATCTCCGCATGCAGGAAGATAAAGATGGTTTTTTTTTCCCCTTACTGGAAGTGATTTCTCTGCCGAGGAAAGTTTTCCTGCTGATACGTCCTTTGGAGAAGTGTCATTAATCAAAAGTCAAAGTCACCTCAGATCTCACATTAGAATAGGCCGCTTTAACTACGGCTGAAATTGCAGCCGACCCCTCACGCCCTCAGCACTTATTCAATTTCAGCGCCGCGGCCATCGGGGGCTAAAACAACTAAATTGAGCGAGGTTAGAGAAAACAGAACGGAGGGAAAATACCCGGTAGAATAATGCCAGCTTGGGTTCTCTGGGGTTTTCTGGGAGCTTTCCAAAGTCCTGATTGGTGACTTTGTGTTCTCTGTAAACGACGGTGGGCTAAAACCGCCGAGGGGTGGGGGGGGGAAATGAACCAACTTTTTGTGGTCAGAGCGACGAGTGGAAAAGAAAAGTCCTTTAAAAGTCTAACCGAAGATTAAATTTAACAAATTATGTCGAAAACGACATTTATTTAACCAGAGCAGGAATCTTTGGGTTTCTATATTCTCTTTTATCTTATTTATTCTTATTCTGTAAAAGTCATTTGGTTTGGAGTAAAAGTTCCAGTTCTTGTTATTATCTTGAATTACTGTCATTCTTCTTTTAGGACTTTTCTCAGACTTTTCTAAATATCTTCTTATTTAAATATGTGTGCAAGTATATGATGATAATAAAGAGTAAGGTGCCGAGGAAGGAGCCCTGAGGGACACCACCGCTCAGATGGGCCACTGGGGAGGAGGCGTTAACCACGGCTTTGGAGAAAGTAGGATTATTTTGGGGGGGAATTTACAAAAACAGAAATATGTCATTTAATGCAACAACAAAAAACAAATACTAATAAAAGATGTTTCACCCAAAACGTCTTTTCTATGTAACACATGTCATTTTTTTATTCATATGTTTAAAAACACGATCTAAGACGTAACAATCAGTCAGTTAGTAAAATATTCAAATATTATATATCCTATATTAAATATTCCTAGTTTTGTTTTTTGGCCATTAACGGGTTGAAGAACTGAACCTTTTGGCTCCTGGTGTTTGACACGGGTAAAAAAGAAACAAAGACACCCGAGGTGGTTCTGGAGAACTCGTCGGACTCGCCCTCTTGGATTTTTCTTAATGAGCCGTCAGTCATTTCTCAGAGCCCGGCAACTTTCATCTGCCCTGATTCCTCCCGACCTCCTCCATTCATCACTCCTCTCTCTCCTCCGACACCCCGCCTCGTTTATCACGTCCAGCGGAATAGAGTTTCTCCAGCTGTCAATTTAGGAAATGGAGTGACGGGCGAGACCCCCGCCCCCCACGCCGCCCCCTCCTGGACCCCCGCACTAATCTCAGACTGCAGCATCACGATGGTCCTCTCCGGTCGGCGGTTGGATCCCGGTCCGTCGCCTCGCGTTTGTCCTCGCACGGAAATAACGCGCCGCACAAAGTCAAGTCAGCTTGCGTCATCATTTCCTGTTTGACCCCCTGAATCCGACCGAAGCCTGGAAACATCCGCTCATCTGTTCTCTTTTCTCCGCAGCTGCTGCTTTCACCTCGCCGGCGCCCGATAAACTGCTACCTGGCCCCGAGGTTGAGAGCGGTCGGCGCCGCCGCTGAAACGGCGCCCAGGGTGATACATGTCGGTGTCACGCAGTAATGCGTCCTGTAGGGAACAGACATCACAGTCAGCTTACGTGACAGGTGTGGCGAATGAGCGGCGAGCGAGACCCCCGGCTCAAGACCGAGACCGCCGACGAATGCTGCTGGGAGGCCCAACGCCTCCGGACCTCTGGGAGCAGGAATCTCTCGTACGCCGGATTCTTGTGGGCCTCAAACTATTTCATCGATGGAAAATTGTTCCTGCAAACATTTGAAAAGCAGGAATCATTCTTATTCCGGATACGTCGTGGCCCCAAATGATTCCATCTGTGCAAAAATGTTCAGGCACACTTTTGGGTTCTGGTGGATGTTCTGGTTCCTTACAGGTTCCACTGAAGTACTGAACACTCCCCGGCACGCCGTGGGGTTGGTGTGGAATAGCTGTTCCATCGCTCGGGCCACTTCTAATCACCCTTGTGCTTTAAAAGGTCGAGGGGTCAGGGGTCACGGGCGATAAGCACCTTAGGGACTGTCATAAAACTCTTGCGACACTTCGGCCCTCGTTTGTCATTCCGGAACTCGATATCACTCATTCGTCTCCGTTAGGAAAGTCTTTCCCTTCAGCGGACATCTTACGTCATAAACCTGCACAGTAACCACAATCTGCTCCCCCCCGCGAGCCCGATTTAGATTTTTGACAGTTACGTCTGGAGCCCGGTATATTTTTGGACCTGGCAGTGAGGATCCCTTACTCGACACAGTTTCAGTGAATGTGTGTTTTTATTATTAGAGGTGCACCGACGGCCATAAAGTGGCAAACATCGGTCTGACAACACGCCGCAAAAGCCACAACACATTAAGAAAAAACAATCTGCAAAAGCCAGAAGACAAAGGAAGTGTTTAGGAGGGACGCTTCAAAGTGACGCACCATCCCGGATGCTTTTTTTTTTTTTTTTTGTCATGACGTTTTGTTTAGCCGTCGTAGCTTCGCTTAACGTCCGAGGTCATGCAGTCATGTGACTTATAAATAAGACTTTAATCAAAAACAACAAACCCAAAGCTAGAGTAAACAAATATCTGCTTCAAACTCTAAACTAGATGTTTTAAAAAACTTTTGTTTGTCACATTCCGACTGTTGTTACACGTCGCCGTGGCGACGCCTGTAGTCAGTCTGCGCCATGGTCGTTAAAAAGTTTTCTTGTAACTCTATATATTTATTCATACCTTATACCAACGTAGAATGGGATCCTAATCATGACTGCGGGTCACATGTCAACTTTTACCGTTTTTTTTGTTTGTTTTTTTTTAAATCGTCTAAAATCGTGTTACATAACCTTCATTTTTTTTTTTTTTTTTTTTTTGACCAAAATCTTTGACTGATCTATTAGGATAAAAAAAAAACTTTTCAGAACATTTAAATTGTTATATTGCTCTGCTAGAAAAACGAATTGGACCTTAACGAGCTCAATGTCAAAAAGCTGTGAGAAAGTTTCGGTGTTTTCTTAATTATTTTAGCCTATTTTATTTTTTATTTAAAAAAAAAAAAGAATGATTTGAATCAGGAATTTGTACCCTTACCTTGTTATAGAAACACTTATGTACTTTTTTTTATCATAAGTCATGATTTTTTTAAACTTTAACCGTTTGGTATGCTAAAGATTAATGGGGCCGAGGCAGGAGCCCTGGGGGACACCGCTGCCCACAGGGGTCACAGAAGAGGAATCTTTTTTTTATTTATTGTTTTTATAAGCTAAGACAACAGGGGAGTTAGTAAAAAGAACTAGGTGACTTAATACAACCAAAAAAAGTCTAATAAGGGTTGAATAGTTTTTTAAACCCCCGGCCCCCCCCACCCCCCCGGGAAAAAAAAAAGTTATGTAAAGAAATGCGTTTTCCCAGGATTTTTCTTTCTATGTGAGAAAGTTAAAGGGTTGTGGGTTCTTTTCCCATAAAGGAAAACGCACCGTCTCCGATCAGATGGCGACACATCGGCGTCTTCGCCCCTCGTTTGAATCTACATCCTGTTTTCTAGAAGTTCGCCGACGCAGGAAAGAGAAGTGAAACGTCCAACGAAACGAATGAGACTCCCGTACATTAGGAGGAACGGGTAATCCCATTCCCCGCGTCGATGGGTGGGCAGGACGTAGGAGCTGCTGTGGGGAAGGGTCACGGCGCGGCCCGGTGGGGTGGCCTCCTCCTCCTCCTCCTCCTCCTCCTCCTCCTCCTCTTCCTCCTGTTAGCTCTGCATACGTCTCATTTAGTGCATCTGCAAACAACATTACAGGTGGAAACGCTTCGGAGGATGTCTCGCAGGCATTAATCCCATTTGTGTCCCATCCCATTTCAAACCGCGCTGCACTCATGGGATGAGAGGCGGCCCGTCGGATGGACGCGACGCATCCGAGGGGTGAGGGGGGGGGGGATTTCGGCGGACACAAAGGAAATGTCATCGCTGGGAAATCTGCATTCAGCGGGAAAAGAAAAGAAGCCGCTGGCCTCCAGTGGGCGGCGTCGGAGGGGCTTGATTGAATCAGCGCGGGAATCACGTGTTGAGGAAAATTCAAAAGCCTCCGGTTTAATTCAGGTCCAATGATGTCATTTAGTGCCTCGTGTTGTTGGGAGTACCGGCGCTGACAGGAACGAGGAAGCCCGCCATCCCGGCCAGAACATGGCGACATCATCGTTTTGTCAACACTGAAATTATTGTAAATATTTCTATAGGGGGTAAAAAATACTAATACTCTACTTTTACTGTTCAAGGGCGCGGGGGCTGGAGCCCATCCCAGCTGACTGGTTCAGAGGAATACACCCCTCCACATCCGCATCATCACTTCACCTCGACTTTCGGTCCGCAGGCGATTGTTTGAGGGAGACAATAAATAAACAACAAGAAGAATCCTGCTCGGGAAAATCATGGAGATTTGACGGGCGACCTACTGCGCTTCAGAACTTCAGAGGAATGACTGGGGGGGGGGGAGTTCACCTTCTTCTATTCATGACATCATCAGGACTCTGCAAGATGACGTCATCGACTCTTGTTAGGTGTCGTTTTTGTTGGTTTCTGTAGTTTTGATGTTTGATCAGTCACAGCCTCACATCCAGGAGGTTCTGGGTTCAAACCCACCCGTGGGAGACCCTGTCTCCACGCGTTGGCCCTGGTTTGAACTCATCCAGGTCGTAGCCTGATCCCCCTGAAACATGCAAACTGTGATGAGGTCATAGAAAATGAATGAGTTAGTTTGGCAGCTCTGACGATTCAGAGCGAGTGAAGTTGTGGGAAACAAACTCCACCCCCACGGGAGGACAGGGTGGACGCAGCAGAAGGTGTGGGTGGACCTCCGCTGCTGCCTGTAGTTTAACACCACCCTCTAGTGGAGGCATGAACGTGACTGAAGGTGGATGTTCTTACCGGAAGCTGCATTCTAAGAGCCGGGAGGAAGAGGAGAATCTGTCCAGTTGTCTGATTTCCTCGTTTTCCTTCAATTCAAATAAACTTTAGATTCTATTCTAGATTCGATTCTATTCTAACTTTAGATTTTTGATGATCAACCTCTTTGATGTCCTCGCTTAGCAAAAATATTCATTTGCAGTTTTTTATTTTCTTTTGGGAGGGGGCGGGGTTATTTATTCATTGGTTTGTCTTGGACACTCTAAAGTTACTAAAGAATGACAAATTGTTTGGTCGAGCATATTTTTAAGCAGTTAAAAGAAATCGAATAAATCACATTTATAAATCCAATGATAAAAACAAAAAGTCAATCTCAATCAACTCGACCTTATTCCTTATTCCTTATTCTTTATTCTTTATTCTTTATTCTTATTCTTATTCTTTTCTTATTCTTATTCTTATTCTTTATTCTTGTTTTTTATTCTTATTCATATTCATATTCATATTCATATTCTTATTCTTATTCTTATTCCTTATTCGTATTCTTATTCTTATTCTTTATTGTTATTCTCATTCTTATTCTTTATTATTATTATTATTATTATTGTCATTCTCATTTTTTATTATTATTCTTTATTCTTATTCTTATTCTTTATTCTTCTTTTTTATTCTTATTCTTATTCATATTCATATTCATATTCATATTCGTATTCTTATTCTTATTCTTATTCTTATTCTTATTCTTATTCTTATTCCTTATTCGTATTCTTATTCTTATTCTTTATTCTTATTTTTATTATAAAAACGCTTGTTAGACTTTTTTCTCTTGTATAAAGTTACATAATTGTGTTTGTTGTAAATCCGATGCGTTAAAGTGACCGACCCCCCCCCCCCCCCCCCCCCCCCCCCCCCCCCACCACCATCAGGACTGGTGGTCCCTTTGGACCTTTGGTGTCCCTCAGGGCTCCGTCCTAGGCCTCTTACTATTACGCATAGACATGGTACCACTGGGTTCTGTTTGTCAGAAATAGGGGCAGAAAATGAGTTCAACCAAACACTGGAGCAGGACATCAAAGGGTCCAACGGGTATTCATGCGCCACGGGGGACGCAACCTGCTCCCAGCGGGGGGTCGCCCGTTGACCCGTGACCACGAACCCAGCGCTACAGGTGAAGTAGATAAATCCACTTAATCACGATTAAACTGTTTGAATGTTGTTTTAACTGCCATCTTCACGCCTCACATGTCGTCAAACTGAACGTTTCTCCTCCACCAGTGAAGGTAGAACCCAGTGAATATGTTCCAGAACCGTCTTAAAACCCTGAGACGCGTCTGAATGAAAGTCATCAATCACTCCCATCAGTGAGTGCTGAGTTGAACTGGTGTCACCTGAATGACACTCATTACCCAATCCCCATCTTGGCCACCTCTGCGCCCCCTCCTCCTCGGTCACGTCCAATTAGCGAAGCCCCCAAACACTCTTCCTCATTAGGCCAGTCGTAATCCGCCGTCCTGCCCTGATCCGGTAAATAAATCACCGAGTTATTCCAGACTCTTTTTCCACTTCTGCCGCTGTTGCCGTCTTTTTTTCTTTTTTTTTCCAAACTCTGCCTCTCCCTCAGCCTCGTTAACCCTGTCCGGAGTTTCTACGGTGACAATCTCCACCGGGCCTCCTGATTGGACGTGGCAGCCGGCAATTTGCATGCCGGACCATTTCTCTTCATCATTGGGCCTCCTCTCTCGCTCGCTCGCTCCCTCTCTCTCTCTCTCTCTTTCTCTATGCTAGAAGAATAGAGAATAACTCAGCGACCGACGGCAGACGGCATGCTCGTCCTTGTCCTACAAGGTTACGAATCCATTTCATCTGTGCGAGAGGGGAGTGAATTAAAATAAATGATGGCCGGACATTTATTGCGTTCTGGGGGTGAAGGAGGGATTAGGGAGGAGAGGCCCGAGTTGCGGAGAAGTGAGACTCGGATCTCATGTTGAAGCAGAGCGGCAGACGGTTTGATGTTGAGTGACAGAATCAGCGCAGACGACACGAAGACTTTTCAATCGGCCGCCGTCCGCTCTTCAGCGCCATCCGCTGAAGAGCGGATGGCGCCTTCGGTTCTGAGCGTTCGCGCCAGGATCACCGGACTCCTCGGAACCAGCGGTGAAAGTCAGGCGTAACGGGCCGCTTTAAAACCCTTTGATGTCCCCGCCAGGAACATTTAATAAAAAAATTGTAGAATTATTTGCGTCATTTGTTTCTTTTAGGGCTTTTATAAAAACAGTAGACACTTTTTTTGTTTTTAATGTTCTTAAAGTGACATCATGTGATTACGCATCTATGATCATTTATCTAGACCGTCACGTTACGTAATAAGTCCTCACATGCTTAAATATACAACAACAAAAAACAACAACTTATATAATAGGACTGTCTCAAGAGCCATGATGGTTAAAGCCACGCCCCTTTGACTTGTGGCGTGCCCCAGGGCTCCATCCTCGGCCCCTTTGCTCTTTAGCTTTAACTGGGTCACATTATTGTTACGTTTACTACATCTTTGATTTATTTATTAAATATACTTTGAGTATTTATGGAAAAGCGCTGTATAAATAAAATAGTAATAGAGTATAATGAAATAGAGTAGAGTTGAAAAGAATGGAAGACAGTAAAATAAAATAGATTACAATACAATTGACTAGAATAGAATTTAGTAGAACAGAGTAGAATAGAGTCCAATAGACCAGAGTACACTGGAATAGAGAATAGAATGAAATAGAGTAGAATAAAATACAATACAATAGAATAGAATAGAGTGGAATATAATATAATAAAATAGAATAGAGAACAGTAGAATAGAATAGAGTAGAATAGAATAGAGTAGAATAGAATAGAGTGGAATAGAATAGAGTAGAATAGAATAGAGTAGAATAGAGTAGATAAAAGGATGGAACAGAATCACACCAGTGAAATCGTAAAGACTTTTATAAACATGTACACATATAAGTAAAAATATAATTAAATAAGATAAATAGATAAGTTTCGGGGAAAAGAGTCCAATCTCCACTTTTAACAAATATAAATATAAAAACAGTCGTGGTGGGCGTGTAGTGAGTGTGAGGTGGATGGCTCAGAGTTCAGAGTTCAGACACAACACACTCATAAACCATAAACATACATGCAACAATAACTCAATCAATCAATCAATCAATCAATCAATCAATCAATCAATCAATCAATCAATCAATCAATCAATCAATCAATCAATCAATCAATACATTCATAAAGTTTTAAAAGAAACAAAACTGTTTTGGAACCGCAGGCGCAGCAACAAACGGCGGCGACGTCTGGAGTCTATGGTGTCAACACTGGGAGGGAGAACGGGTCACAGTAAATGAAATATGAAGAGTAAAGTAAGTTAATGTTTAGGAATGTTCTGATGAATGTTCTGATGAATGTTCTGATGAATGCGGCGGAGAAGCTTCCTGCATCGCTGCAAACGCTCCTTGTTTCCATCTGCGTGTTCCACAAATACATCCTTGGACCCAGAGGAATCCCGGCTAAGTGACTTTTTTTCCCTGTTGACCACAAAGCCATCAATATGTCTGCCTCTCGACACCGCCCTAACTCTCTGCGGACGGCGAGGCCGGCCCCTGAATGCTGACTGCTGCTCGCTGCACAACCCTCCTGGCCTTCGTCCAGGACGCTTCGTTGTAATACGGTTATTTTTAGACAAGCCGACGCGGATAAATATTTATAGTTGTTTGCAGGTCAGGGGGTCTGGATGAACTGTGAAGACGGTAAGTTGTGTTTTTTTACGTGAGGAAGAGCAGCCGTTCAATAAAGCCAAACAGGAAGTGACTGAAACCCGATCCTTTATTTCGTTACGCCGAGAGTGAAGAGTAAACAGACTCGATCTCAACAATCGACTGATGGACATGTGGAACCGAAGACGCCAGCCACTCACTCCTTTTCTGGATATGTCATAAAATACACTGGTGGTGGGAAAATATACGTTCCATTACTGCAGAAATCTTTGGTCATGTGATACTTGACGACTTTAAAGCAACATTTCTGGGCAACATGAGAGACGATTTCTTACAAGAGGATCAATATTTGGTCAAGATTCTCCTGATCTGCAGTAGAAACTGTTGTAGACTCAAAAGAAGAATAAAGGATATAGTTCAAGTAACTGCATGTATTTATATATTTTCATATTATCACATTTTGAAAATGTTTTATTCAGATTCGGAAGAAACAACAAAAATCTGCTGATTATTAAAAATAATTCAGTTTTATTCAGTTAGAAGATATGAAAAAGGTTGAAATAGAGCAAGCTGAACCCCATTGGTTAAGGATAATGAATATAATATTCAGGAAATTATATTATTACAAATGTAATGTAATTACTTTTTTTTTTTTTTATTCTGTATTTTTGTATTATTATTATTATTTTTTTATGCTTTTATCTGCTTTTACCTTGTAGCACTTTATTTTATTTTTTACATTATAAATTACTATTGTTATTATCATAAATATTATTATTATTATTATTATTATAATTTAACTGAAAAGTCGGCGATATTACGAAATTGTCGGAGCGCTCATGTTAGCGCCATAACTCAAAAATTATTTTATGGATCATTTTCAAACTTGATGCCATAATAAACTTTAGGGTGAGGAAGAACTGGGTTGATTTTGGGAAAGATTGATTGTATATTGGTGACACCAGGAGGAGCTGTACCTCCAAAGATTTTAGGAGCAGAATTTCTCAACCGTTGGTCCGACTTAGTCCAAATTTGGTGCAAACAGTCAAAGCGATCCATCTTTTACATCGTTTACGTGATGTTTTATATATATTTTACTCCATTTTTACTAGAAATACTGTAAAAACAACTATGGAAAAAACTATTTCTTTGCATATCTTATTTCTTTTGGGCAATTGTGAATTTAATATCCTATACACTCTAAATTAAGCATAATGTGGCAAAACATTTGGTCGCGCATGTTTTTAAACAGTAAAAAGAAAAGCAAAGATTATTCTACAATGATTTAATTTTGAAATGAAATTTTGTGTTTTGTTAAAGAATGTTTTTAAAAAAAACAATTTCACCATTAATTGACTTTTTGGGTTGTATAAAGTTTAGAAAGCCCTCAGATGCTTAAATATCCCACCAAAAAAAATCCTATATTTCGAATAGGACTTCCTCTATAGTCATCGTTATAACGCCTCCTCTTCTGGGCCCGTCCAGGGCTCCGTCCTTGGACCCCTTACTGTTTATTCATATACATATACATGTAAAGTGCATTATAAATTAAATGTATTATTATTATTATTACATGCTGTCACTGGGTCCGATTACAAACAGGTCCAGTCACATTTTTGAATAAGAAATAGAGACTCCAAACAAGCTGAGGAAAACATTAAAGCGGGACATTAAAGGGTTTTGGACTGACAGATGAGAGCTTGTGCTTTAAAAGAGAGAGAGAAGAAAATAGAGTTTTGAAGAATTATGATCTATGGCACAAATTAAGACTGAGATCGTATCTATCAGTAATAATAATGCTTCGGCGTGAAAACCACCTGAGTGGAGAACTTCCTGCTGCTGTGTGGGGACGTTCGTTGATACGTGCCGTTAGACTTTCCCCTGAACGCAGCTTTCTCATTTCCCCTGACATCTGGATGCCGGCGATTATCGCCCTGGCGCTGATCACTTTTACATTAAACTTGGGTCTGAATGAAGATGTGTGTCACTGGAAATTATTACGCCTGTCACTTTAATCCACTTCCTATCAAATTTATACTTTAGCGAGGGTGTTGCTATGCAGAACGACTGGAACGACCGAGACAAAGCCTTGGCTTAGATGATGAAGGAGCAGCGCAAGAAGGGAAAATTTAAGGTCCACGGAAAAGAAGAAGAGCCGAAGAAGCCAAGGAGGTGGTCACATTTTCCTGTGGTCTCCCCCCACCAGCAGATTTTGGACAGAATACGGGGGGAACATATTGTTTCTGTCACTGTTCATCTAGCATAGCATTCAAGCTAAATATAGGTTATTTTCAAAAGGTTTGGCCCCACACATGTATACACACCCAAAAAAACCCACTGAGTCACTTTGTGCCTTTAGTTTTTACTTCTACCTTTCAGAATAAGTTCATTTTGGATAAAAGAGTAAGTTTCAAGATTGATTGGTGAAACAATGAACTTCGAACGTATAACAATAATTGAAATAGTTCAATTTGAGGCTAGAAACCACTTTTTATACTTTATAAATTACACTTGATTCAGGTTTTTACAATCAAAAAAGAGTTAATTGATAGTTGAGTTACATCTTTAAGGAATGGTGTCCTGATGTAAATGAATCTCGTGGCCAGGATTAATTAAGTCGATTGCATGAGATAATAATGACTTATTATCTCGTGGCCACAAGACAATCATTTCTTAAGATAATAACTCTTCCCCCTTCTTATTAAGTCGTTGCTACAAGATAATAACTCTTCCCCCTTCTTATTAACTCATTGCTACAAGATAATAACTCTTCCCCCTTCTTATTGAGTCGCGGCCATGAGATAATAACTTGTTCCCGAGACTTATTAAGTCGTGGCTACGAGATGATACGACGATTTCACGCATTTTAATACCACCGTTTCCACGAGATAATTGCTTTTCTTTGATGTCACCAGACGGGCTCCCTACAACATCAAAGACGAATCTACCAATAAGAACGTTTGTAGCAGGAAGTTTGATTTACGTTAGATGTGAATTATCTCTCCGAGCCAAAGAGTCGACTGGATTGATGGACGACTTTTCCCGTTTAACTCTCAGACGTTAATAAAAACGATTTTAATTTCTGTAAGTGATGGTGTGAACCTCGACCCCTGAGGACACGCGTGTCCTCGGTGGACCGGACCAGAACGGGACATTTTGTCCTACTCAATAAACACAAGATGTAATATTGAGGTGGACTGCCCCCATTGATATTCGTTGCAGTAAAACGTCTCACAGCGTTTTGTAGTTTTGTAGTTTTATAGTTTTATCAGAGCCGGAACAAGAATCTGACTTTCTGATCGATCACACAACCGGCGTAAAGTCCGTCAAGGCCGCTCAGATGCTTCATCATCATCGCTCATCCCTCATCAGCATCTTGATTTTCCAGGAGGACAGATGCGAGGGAATGTCCACATACATCGCCTGGCCTCTGATGTGACAGCGAGTCTTTATGGGATGGCGATGTGAGCGGCCCCCGCCAGCTTCACCTTGACCCAGTCGCCCCGCTTCTTCCGCCACCAGAGCTTCCTCCCGTCCCGGGCTCTCCGGTCTGACCTCGTCATCCCGGGGGCCTCTGGCCTCGCCTCTGACGGCTGAGTTATTACCATAATTACCCAGGAGGCATTGCAGGGTGCGGCCGGATGGCAGCGGCCGCCTGTGTTTAACAGAATATTTGGTCGACTTTAACTCAGCACCTGGGTCGGGTCGGAGGAAACCCGCACGATGAGAAAAGCAGTCATGTGGGAAATGAAGATTCTTTCCACAGACTGACCTAAGAAGGGAATGAAATATACCGTTGATGGCGCGGAGACTCGCGTACATTCGTCATGTGTTCCCTGAGACGAGGTGGAAACGCTCATTTATTCAGAACCGAGGGTCTTGAGTGAAGATGCCTTTCATCTACGGGGATATATGTAGCCCCTCCAGTGAGTTCTGGGTCCAGCTCGAAGTTGGACCTTCCTTAAAAAGCCTCCAGAGGGCGCCGTCCTGATCAGATGATCAACCACCTCAACTGGCTCCTTCCAAACCTCCGACCCCGCGTCGGATCTTTGAGCTCCTCCCCTTATCTCTAAGGCTTAGCCCCTCCCCCCTCCACGACGCCGTTATTACTGCTGATGCCGCACGGAACCGCCTGAGCTTTTCATGTCTGTCTTAATGTGTCGAAGTGAATCCATCTGTTGGACCAACGGCACTTCCTCTTAAAACAGTACCTCGACAACGGCAACGTTTGTCAACGGGAAATTGTCACGTATTCTGAAAGCCAGGTGGTTGTGTGGTCGCTTCTGTGGCGCCATGTCGAGGCAGCCAGGAGGTCATGCATATTCATACAGCACTGATCCACATGCCATCCACAGGCCGCCGGGGCCACTGGCCTCAGGCCAACAATGCACAGACACAAAGATTCTGTACAGTGAGCACACACTTCCACTAGCATCTGCTTTTACTCTTCGGCGTTCAGTCAAACCCACGCCGACAAATGCGGACACACACCTTCACACACGCCCTCACCTGATCCCAAAGGTCGAGGCATTAGCATTCCAATACCTCCAGCATTCAGACGTTCATGCTCCTATAGCTACACATCAAACGTGTCCGGGATGGCACTTGGCCGCGTGCGCCCGTGTCTTATTATGCAGAGCCATCTGTGTTGGGTTCAAAGGTCGTGGCCGGGGCCAGGCGGGGTCAACAGGTGAGCAGATGAGAACAGTAGGGGCTCGCTTTGATTTAGCTAAGCCCTACAGGATCCGGCTCACCGATCCACCTCAGAAGGACAAGTTGTACTTTTCACACCGCATCCTCAGACACATCAACGCCATGAGCGGCAAGTGGAGGAAGAGGAGAGGAAGAGCGGAGGAAGAGCGATGGTCCACTTCAGCCTACGGCGCCGTGAAGACAAGACCTGGACATGAAAATGTCCCGTCATCCCTCACAGGTTGGTGAGGAGATTAGAATGAAGCTCAATGATGGGTGGAAACGTCGACAGTCTTTTAATAATCACAGCAAACATCGGCGATCAGAACGACTTCCTGCCGACTAAAAACACACCGGATGCTAATCCAAACATGCTAAGTGTGTTTCCCTCCGCTCTTCATACGTGAACGTTGATCTTTCATATTCATGCAGACGCCCAATGACACCTCGTCCTCTGCGTTCCAAAAAGGCCTTCGCTCAGCAGATCGCCATCCCTTCAGACGCAGACGTAAATTGAATAGTCTTCACCCTTGTGACATCGGAGCGCCACGCTACGCTGTTTTATGCCAAAAGGCCGCGGCGACAGAAGGGCTGGCAGGAAGCCTGCAGAAACAACGGCTGGACTTTGTTGAAGAAAAACACCTAAATTAGATTTATTCAGCACTTTTTCTCCACACGTTCCTTTGTCTTCCGTATTTCCTGATTTTTACGTTACGGGTGCATCGTGTGAAAAGATCGCAAATAACGTAATTAGCTTGTAGCTATTCAATAATCTTCTAGTTCGATACTTTTGTTCAACAGCAGTTCTGGCTTCTTCCGGAGCCAAACTAGTGACTTAAAGAGGAGTGGGAACAACTTATAATCATGGGGTCTCGATTTAAAAAGGTGTGGGAACAATTTATTATCATGGGGCCATGACTCAAAAAGGTCAGGGAACAACTTATAATCATGGGGCCATGATTTAAAAAGGTGTGGGAACAACTTATAATCACGGGGCCATGATTTAAAAAGGTGTGGGAACAATTTATTATCATGGGGACATGATTTAAAAAGGTGTGGGAACAACTTAATACTTGGGCCACGACTTAAAAAGGCGTGGGAACAACTTATAATCATGGGGCCATGATTTAAAAAGGTGTGGGAACACTTTATTGTCTCGCAATTTAAGATTAAAAAACATGCTGCGGCCACCAGCAACCTTACAAAATCAAGTTTATTTTGGAAAAGTTGATATCTGAAATCCAGAGTACATCAACATTATAATTATTATAACTATTTATTTTGTTTGTGATGCATAGTAACAACTTCAAGTTAATAAGCGGCTAACATTTAGCAGCTTTTAGCTAGCAGGAACAGTTTTTGTCAATTAAACCTGAATTTATGACGGATGACATTACATTATTAATAAAATGTATCATTATTATTATCATTATTATTATTATTATTATTATTATTACATTGGAACTATGTGAGGCCGAAAATAACAAACAATTTATTTGAGAGGAACCAGTTCCAGGAACGGAAGCATGAATTTGCGAGGCAGAACCTTTTTCTTCATCATTTTCTATGAATTACATATAAATTGATCTTTAAATCGACACACATTCATGAAACTTGGATAAAATGAAGACGAGCAGCACGTGAAAAAGAAGTGACCTTTGAATTCTGAAATGAATCCAAACGGGAAAAAAAATGTTCCACTTATGCCGACTTAATTCTGCAGCCCTTTTTTAATGACGCACGGGTCTTGTTGGAATTTGGATTAGGGTTTAATGCGATTAAAAGGGACTGTTGGGCCTTTGGCAGGGGTCCGCACTCCATTCAGTGCCCCTCCTTACGAATTCAACTTTTCTTCCGACTCAGGAAGAATATGTTATTTGTTCCAGTAATAGTTACATACTTCTTCTTATTTAACTCTTTAATGTCCTGCTCAAATGTTCGGTTGGAGTTTCTATTTCTTATTGAAAAATGTGACGGAACGTGTTTGTAATACGACACAGTGGCAGCATGTATGCGCGAAAGAGCAAGGGGCCGAGGACGGAGCCCTGGACGGGCCCCGCGGAGGCTGCATCACGCCAATGATTTTTTTGGTGGGATATTTAAGCATCTGAGGACTTACTAAACTTTGTACAACAGCAAAAGTAAAATAAGGGTGGAATTGTTTTTTAAAAACATTCTTTAACAAAACGCAAAATTTCATCATTAAATCATTTTAGAATAATTTTAAGTTGTTTTTGTTGCGGTTTAAAAAAACACCCTTGAACCAAACGACCCACCATGACTATTGAGAAAATCCCATTCATTAAGTAGGATTTCTGTTTGGCATATTAAAATGTTTTAGGATTCACTAAACGGGATTATGTAACTAGTTAGAACAAAAATAAAATAAAGAAAAGAAAATATCACCAAATATCACCATGTGATAAAAGTCTGATTTTTCATTTTTGGTACTTTTTTGGTTGTTGTTCTCATTTCATAGTTGATTTAGTCTGTCTGCGATATATAATATAAATATAAATCAAAGACAGAATGACATTCTCAGGGTTTTGTCGGCCTGGAGGCTCGATTGGATCCAGACGCAGACATAAAACCTCCGACTCAGAAAAAAACTCTTTTTTTAACACTTTTGCCGGTTCCACTTCAGCTCCTCTGGTGTCGGCGTCTGGCCCGCGGCATATTCCTCTACTACGTCCGTGTCCTCGGACGAGCCGTGACTCAAGCAGACGGCGGATAAATCCGATGAGTCACGCGGTGGGGTTACGACATACGCATCACTGTCTCCACTAGAGTGGGTTTCAGGGGGTCTCCTCTCGGCATTCCTACACATCTGAATCCCAAATATGACTCAACGCCGTGTTTCAGCTAGACAAAGCAGGTTTGACTGGACTGGACCGTCGGCGCTCTGCGGCGGGGAACTCTGGCAGGATGTTGCTAAGTATTCTGGGATTGACCCGGGTGTCTGGCCAGCCAGTCTTCAAGCGGTCCCGCCATGTGGATGTAGTTAGACGTGAAGTCTGTCTGCTCAGCGGAGTCTTGATAACATCTGGGAGCAGCAGGAATGGCTCTGAGGAGGACTAGTCCTCTGAGGAGGACTAGTCCCTCTGAGGAGGACTAGTCCCCTGAGGAGGACTAGTCCCTCTGAGGAGGACTAGTCCCCTGAGGAGGACTGGACTAGTCCCCTGAGGAGGACTAGTCCCCTGAGGAGGACAGTCCCCTGAGGAGGACTGGATGTCCTCTGAGGAGGACAGTCAGCGGGAATGTTGGGAACATTCTGGGAGAAAACAGGATTCTACTCTGTAGGACCGGCATGTGTTTTTGTTTTCATCCTCTGGACTGCGGCCGCATTCCTTTTCTGTGTGTCGTGCGAGACGGAGAGATTGCCGAGGAGTGAGTCACTCAAACCCGACCCAGTGGTGATGTCATCACTGAGGGACACATGGAGTGAAAGTAAACATTGATGATGGTGTCTAGAAGTTTAGGAATCCCCAGACAGCTGGGTACAGTGTGTGTGTGTGTGTGTGTGTGTGTGTGTTTATGTTTGTGTGTTTGTGTGTTTGTGTGTGTTTATGTGTGTTTGTTCATTTGTGTATGTTTGTGTATGTGTCTGTATGTTTATATTTGTGTGAGTGTTTATGTTTGTGTTTGTGTGTGTTTATATGTGTGTGTGTGTGTGTGTGTTTATATGTGTGTGTGTGTGTGTGTTTGTGTACTTGTGTGTGTGTGTCTGTTTATGTTTGTGTGTTTGTTCATTTATGTCTGTATGTGTATTTGAGTGTGTGTGTGTGTTTGGTGTGTGTGTGTGTGTGTGTGTGTGTGTGTGTGTGTGTGTGTGTGTGTGTGAGTGTGTATGTGTGTGTGTGTGTGTGTGTGTGTGTGTGCGTGTGTGTGTGTGTGTGTGTGTGTGTGTGTAGAAGGGTGTCTTCGGTTACACAACATAAAATACTCGTTTATTTGAGTTTATTAAGTGTATTTGATTTAGAGAAATATTCTTATCTTTAATCATTAATTTGTTTTATTCTTCCAGATGATATTGACCCTGTTTTAAACTATAGATCTATAATAACAAACAAAACAACAAACAACAAACAACAATAGTATTTCTACCACTTATACCCAGCATGTTAAATTACATCTCGGCATTATTAACCCGTTTAATAGTATTTCTCTATCTTATCTCATAATAATAATCATAATAAGAATAAAGTATATTTGTAATATTTGTATGGAGACTTTCTCTTTATGAAGGTAGAATCTGGAGCTGAGATTCGATATTCGGTGGTTTTTCTGTCAAACGGATGTGAATATTTTTTCTCCGCGCGTGTCTCAGGAGACAGAATCAGACGGCAGACATTGTTTGTTGAGCAGCATCACCTGCTGGCTTAATGGAGAACTGCCAACATTCCATGGAATGGATGAATGGATGACAGAAAAGCAACAAAGAAGGACTTTTATGTCACGGATGGGTAAATGATTGACTGGAGGCGGATCAACGTCAAGAATCAAGAATCAAGAATCAAGAATCAAGAATCAAGAGTCAAGAATCAAGAATCAAGAATCAAGAAACAAGATCTCACGTCAGGAAACAAACCGCCGGAGTCCTGGGGACCAGAATCGACCTGAACGCTGAGTTCCTCGTTTGATCGGGTAATCAGAGTATCAGCATTTTTGAGGGAACTGTAACTGACACTTGTTGAGAAACGTAGGGAACTAACCCTTTAATGTCCTGCTCCTTGTTTGGTTGAGCTCATTTGGAGTCGCTACTTATATCTGCAAAATATGAACAATTCTTTTTTTAAATCCGACCCAGTGCTAGCATGTGTACATGCTAAAGGGTAAGGGGCCGAGGATAAAGCCCTGGGGGACGCCACAGGTGAAAGGACCCGCCCAGGAGGAGGCATGAAACCAGACTATTGAGAAAGTCCTGTTCAATAAGATTTTTTTTTATTTTTTA
Source organism: Lophius americanus (assembly GCA_037951165.1). NCBI lineage: Eukaryota > Metazoa > Chordata > Actinopteri > Lophiiformes > Lophiidae > Lophius > Lophius americanus. Next base: position 46,668 of record JBBDHG010000354.1, read on the forward strand.
TTGCTGAACAATTATAAAACTTAATTCAACCTAATGAATCTAATAAAGGTCAAATTGTTGTTGTTTTTAAAAAAAATAAAAACAAGCTCTGCCGAAAGGTTTAAATGAATCTCATTAAAACGGACTTTTTTCAATGGAATCCAAAAGTCCTTGAAAACACGCCGGATCGAACCGTCTGTCAGTTTAAGGTCAAATATTAGAGTGTGTCTAAGATGTTTATAGTTGATAAATAATCCAGACCAGTAACGTCTGTGCAGTTTTTCTCGGTGAAGCCGTTTAGGGTTTAGATCACGGCGTTTTGTGCCGTGAAGATCAAAGGAGTCACAATCAGACGGATTCAATGTACAGAAAAGGTCCGAAGCCAGATATTCACCAAATTTGGGCTTTCTTCAGAACCCCACCCTGCCGTGTAAACTGGTGGGCTAAACAAACACAGAGAAATGCCAGACCCCATGTTCGAGCAGCGGGGCCTCCGGCGGGTGAGTGACCTTTGACCTAAAATAGGTCTGAGAATGTGAACAAACTCCATGAATAGAGATTTCACAAAAAAAAAAAAAAAACACGACCGTAGTGAATATATATAGAAGAAGAAAAAAAAACGACTTAAATAGAACTTCAAGCAAGGATGGAGAGAACAGAGTTCTGTGCGGGCCGGCCCGGTCTTCAGAGGGCGTGAGAAACTCTGCAACAGCTTCTCTTTCAACACTAATGGAATCTTGTCACCGGAATGTGCGGCCCGGAGGGCTTCCTGTCACCCAAAGCTGCTCTTCGTGAAAGGATGTTCTGTTTCTAGAGCGGGGCTCTTCTGAAGACGAGCGGACGAACGACCCGACGGTCGATGAAAAGAAATGGATCGTGGAAATTTGTCCGCATGTAAAATCTAAAAAGTCAATCGTGTCGTTTTTAAACGGGGTTTGAAAATGTTTCAAAGTCCAATGATTCACCAAAGAGACGCTGATTCTTCGCTGGTGGGGGCCGGGGCCCCTTTCGGGAGCCAGAACTGGTGTGGGTGGCGGAGCCAGGCCTTTTTCTATGGGGTTCGGCCCAAACCAGCTTCATGGCGTCGCCACCATGTGGGCTCGCCATCTGCAGGTTTGGGCATTAGACACATGAACTTTTTCACCGCTTTGTGGGACGCTGGTTCCTCTGAGGGACTGGACAACATGGGACAGACTTTGCTCACCACATGAGCCTTGGGCACCCATGAACCTGTCGCCTGCCTTAGACCAATTCTGTTCTGGTTCTAACCAAAGGCCGACGTAGGACAAAATTGTCACTTGCTGCCAAATATGTCCCGCCCACTGACAGGTGGGTCGTAACGAGACAATCGAGATTATTGTGAATCACCTGTCAGTGGCTATAATCTTTTGGCTTATCAGTGAACCTTTTTTTTTTTTTTTTGTTAACTGTAACCGTATCCTCCATTTGTGAGGTCCTGGACTTATTGACCGGTGTTCTGATCCAACATTGGCCTTTAAAAATCTGTCCATGAACCGGCCCAAAAGCAAAACATGGAGATGGATTCTTAAGAAACTAAACATCTGAAGAATATAATGTGGTTTGAAAGGAAGAATGAAAGATAAGCAGAAAAAAACGAGATTCAATGAAGATATAAATGGAGAAAAAATAAACGGTGTCAGTACCGCGAGTCGCCACTAGAGGGGGCGCCACTCGGGCCACCGGCACCGACTGATTGATCCGTAAATTTAAAAGGGGCAAAGACCCTTTCCAGGGGGGGTTCCGAGGGAACAAAGCAAGACAGGGAGTAGTTTATCTCTTTTACAGTTTAAGTGCCATCGTGGATTTTTCTAGGACTGAAGAATCCTACCGGAACCGGGACAACCATTCCTCCTTAAAGGAAAAATGACGGGGGGCATAAAACACACAGAACTAACCAGAACATGGATCACATGTATGAGAATATGTATTAGAATACTCCCCCTCGTCACAAATGTGTAATGATGCATATAATAGAATAGTATTATTTTTCCAAATCCGAACTTTCAACCGGCTTTACTGTTTTGGGTCCAGAGAGGACGGACAGAACCTTTAAACTCTGCTGACATGAAAACCCACAGAGTTCCATAATTCTGCTTAAAATAGCCGTTTTAATTGTGACACCAGAGAAGATGTTTTTGAATAAAAAAACATGACAAAGGTGAAATAAACATTAATGTCAGTTTAGGAGTTAGAACCGAAGAATAGGAGCTTAAAAAAAACTCTTTTGGACCCAGTGGTTCTGGCGGCTGGAGGCTCCTGGGAGCCTCTGACTGATCCCGGACAATAATACCCTGTCTGTGTTTGACATGTGTCACACCGCTGCATCACAGTTGAACCCTGTTACGGTTTGGACTCTCCCCGGTGCTCGCGGTCCCGGTTGCTCGCGGTCCCGCCTCCTCCATCAAACGTCAGAAACTAGCGGTATAAAAACACGTGAGGCCGAACCGAGCGCTCCAAGCTGCACACAGCTCGTAAACCTGACGGGCTGCGAGAGACAAGAGGGTCCAGATTCTGATGAGACCGACCGGAGGAGGACCACGACCAACCGGGGGGGGGGCGACCCGAAGCTGCGGGATTGAGATCAGGAATGCAAAAGAAAAGTCTCTCTTTGTTCCTAAAGAAGAAGAAAAAAGCCACGCAAGTCTCACACAGGCGCGAGAGTTCTGGACTTTTTAAAGGTCTGATGGACAAGTTCGGGTTCCTGCTAGAGAGAGAAGGGACTGGTACCGGAGGACGGAAGTAGGTAATGACTTTTTCTTCTTCTTCTCCCCGCTGTCTGAAGTGTGAGCCTGCGAGTACCGAGTAAGGGAGAGGTTCGGATGCGGAGAGGAAGATGCATGTGGGAAAGGCTTTGCTGTTGGTCCTCCTCCTCAACTGCGCCACTCTGGGTTCGTCCCTGTCAACGTGCGCCACCGTGGACATCGACCACGTGAAGAGGAAGAGGGTCGAGGCGATACGAGGGCAGATTCTGAGCAAACTCCGACTGACCAGTCCCCCGAACTCCAGCGGACCCAGCAAGATCCCCTACCAGATCCAGGCGCTGTACAACAGCACCAAGGAGCTGCTGGAGGAGCTGCGGCGGGACCGGCAGCAGAACTGCGGCCAGGAGAACACGGAGACCGAGTACTACGCCAAAGAGATATACAAGTTCAACATGATGTTCGGACCTCCGGAGAGCAGTAAGTACCACTACGATCCCGATCCCCGCGGTACCGTCTCGCTGTCTGCGCAAACCCACCAATCACGAGCCAGTGCAGCGCAATTACGCGCCGAATGAGGAACCTGCGCCAATCTGAGCTCCTCCGGCGCAGCAGAAGGATCGTAACCTGACTACCTATGTTTCAAGACGTACCTGAGAGATCACGTGTCTCAGGTGTCCATCAAAAATATCTATAATGTTTTTAATCAGGCAAACATTTAAAAAAGAAAAAGAAAAAAGTTTATAAGGTGACCCAGTGGCAGCTTGGATATGCTAAAGAGAAAGAAAGGGGGCCGAGGGCAGAGCCCTGGGGCACACCCCGATGCTAAACAGCAACAGAGGAAGAAGTTTTAAACCTTGATGTGTTTTATTTGGTATATTTAAGCACATGAGGATTTATTAAACACAATTATGTCAGTAATTTTACTGTTTAAGAACCTTTTAAATTCAGATGTCTGACGTGTTAAATTAACACAAAAGACTTAAAGTGTGTATTTTAACTTAGATTTCTCCAGATTCTTCTTTTCTTGCTGAGGACATTAAAGGGTTAAAAAAGAAAAAGAAAGAGTTTATGGTTGTGCAGATATTTTATAATTAAATGTTGGACACAAGTTGTTAAGTGATTTAATAATATAAAAATAATTCAATCGAAAGTGTTTGTGTCCAACAAACAAAATAAAGACAAACGTTTGTAACAACCTTTTAGCGCTTACGTCTAAATGAATTACAACGACTGAGTTAGGAGGATTATTGTTTCCTCTACGATGAAAGGAGTTTTTATTATTAACAGATTTTGTGTTTTTAGTGGCACAGCTTTAAATCAAGTTATTTTTTTAAACCTGATTTAAAATGAACTTTGAGTTTCGTGTCTTTAATTATAATAATCATGAATGAGAGGTTTTGTTTGAAGACGATATTAAGTAATTGAAAATAGCAGCGTAAAAGTTGCTAAAGGGAAGAAACCGGTGTAATATAATATAATGTAATATAATATAATATAATATAATATAATATAATATGATTTAATGTAATGTGATGTAATGTAATGTAATGTAATATAATTTAATTTAATTTAATGTAATATAATTTAATATAATTTAATGTAATGTAATATAATATATTATAATATAATATAATATGATATAATAAAAGATAATACAATATAATATAATAAAATAAAGTAAAATTAAATCTTTTATAATGTAATATAATACGACAAACTTGTAACGTTAGGAACTTCATTTATAAGAACTGATTTTGAGAAATAAACATCATCTAGCAGATTTGATCAAGTTTCTACTTCTCAAATTTGATCTTAAACCGGTTTATGCAGAAAAATGTTTTTAAATGACGCAAAATATTCAGTTGGTGTAAAAATCTGAAATTCTTTAAATCGATATGTTACAGATTTTATCTCGCAACTTAAGTGGTGGAAAAAGACCCACAAAGTCTGTGTCACGTGACATGAAGCCTCTGTAGAAGCCTCTGTAGAAGCCTCTGAAGAAGTCTCTGCAGAAGCCTCTGAAGAAGTCTCTGCAGAAGCCTCTGAAGAAGTCTCTGCAGAAGCCTCTGCAGAAGCCTCTGCAGAAGCCTCTGAAGAAGTCTCTGAAGAAGTATCTGCAGAAGTATCTGCAGAAGTATCTGCAGAAGTCTCTGCAGAAGTATCTGCAGAAGTCTCTGCAGACGTTTCTGAAGAAGTCTCTGCAGAAGTCTCTGCAGAAGCCTCTGCAGAAGCCAGAGGACTGTATCCGCTCTCACTTGCTTCCTTTCTCACAGTCAAAACACCTCAAACATCTGAGGGAAGTGAAAGGATCTAAAACACATTTGGAGAGTAGGGGGCCTCTCCTGTGTAAATATTTGCGGACCGACCCACACGGTATTCCCTCTGAAAACACATCGGCGCTCCTGCAGGGAGGTGAAGAACCGGTCGGGCAGGAGGTGTTTTGTCCCTCCACTTCTCACCAACCTGTTCCGACTCTGCAGAAGTTTTTTCCAGGAGACTCTCTCGCTCCTCCTAATCTTCGTCCAGCTGTTTTTTTTTTCTTCTGAATGGATCGCGTCCTTCCCCCAGATGTTCCCACTTCCTTTCCAGTCAGGCCCAAATGAGAGGGACATCTGCCCATGCAGGCGGATGGAGGTGCCTTCAGGAGAAGGAGTAGGAAAAGTTAGGAGAGGCGGACCTCCCAATCAGTGTGGTTATAGAAACCCACTCCCCCCTTGAGTCTTTTTGAACGGCGTGGGCCGGGGGGGGGGGGAGATCCCATGAAGCCCTCACATTCGTCACAACCCCCCACCTCCAGCATTCAGATGGAACTTAGAGTGACCCCGCCGGCTGTCCCGTGTGCAGCAGGTGTGGTCTACGTCCGTGACATCACACTGCTTCGCTTCAGCTTTGCTAAACTGAGTGTGAAAGTGAGTCGGCATTCATCCCCTCCAACCTGAAAGATTCCACTGTGTCGTCATCTTACCGCCACTCCGTAACGTTTCCCCTTCGCCTTCATGTCCTGCTCAACTGTTTGTTTGAGAACTGAGTCACTGTTTCTTCTTAACTAAAAAGAAAAAAAGAACCTGCTTATAGTCCGACTCAGTGGCAGCATGTGTGTGCTGAAGAGAAAGGGGCCGAGGACGGAGCCCTGTGGGACACCACAGGTCAGAGGGGTCACCGAGGAAGAGGAGGAGGGTTTATTCGTATTTATGCTATATTAAATTATGGTTGGATCCACGTCTCTTAATAACAACCAAAAAAGTTTTTTCTTAAAACATCTTTTTCGGTTAAGCTAATCTAATTAAAATAAAAACTATTTTCCATTAAATCCTTTTATAAGTGCGATTTTTCCATTATTGTTTAAAAACACGCTCCACCAAATAATTCAATCGATTGATAAATGCCTTAAAGAAATAAAATCTGCAGAGAAATAATGTTTTAGAAGTTTTGTTTTCCCTTGGCGAGGACATCAAAGGGTTGATAAGTATTTTACTTTGAGTAATTAGAATAATATTATTAATAATAATGATGATGATAAAGATAATAAAACATTTTATTCAAAGATCCCTTTTCAGAAGTACTCAAAGTCATTTTACAGATAAAGTAGTAAAATAACAGGTTAAACAGGAATTTTTAGATTATGCATTAAAATAAAAACGCAGGCGTTTCAAAACCATCAATCTTTATTTACACATCACCGATTTACAACGACTGTTGTCTCAAGGTTTTTTCCAGAGAGAGAAGGTCCGGACCGAACTCTTTATGTAATTATCTTACAGAGACCCAACAAAATTCGAGAAAAAAAAAAACTGCCATTTAACAGGCGGAAACCTCGCGCAGATCCAAGACATCAGTTTGGACGACCTAGTGCCACGACCAAATCTCCGACAGATAACGGATCCCACATCCATTCCACATTAAAAGCAGAATTAAAACAGTGACTAAATGTCTTTTGATATTTTTAGCGATATTTACCTCTACAGTCCATAATTATGTTTGGACTGAGACGCAGAGGAGACCTTAACCAGGAGCGTCGTGTCTCGGCTCTAGAGGAGGAGCATGTGGTTGGACCGACTCTAGATGGGGATGGATGCTGTGCGTGTGGAGGAGCTGAAGAGGGCCTCACGGTCTAAAGCAGAGCCAGAAGCATTGCATCAGAGGCCCCTTTAAACCAACAGGTGTTCCTCTGAAGAACTCCTTCCTCTCAGAAACCTTCTGTTTTCAATCTCATGAAGTGGATTTGACAAAAAATAATAAAATAAAAAACAGCAGGGAGGGAGCGCCTGGAGTCGCTGATAAGCAGGAAAATATCTTTTTCCCAACAAATCGCTGAAAATCAATGGATACTTTTATCGTGAAGTCAGGGTTGATCTCACCATCGTCATCGTCATCGTCTCTGGACCTTCTTAGACACTAGAATAAAATGTTTTTTTATTTCTGAACATGAATTCTGGATCTGGAATATTGGGGTCCTCATTTTTATTATTATTATTATTTTTATTTTTTTTTTACCAATATCAAAAAAGTCTTTTCAAATGAAATAAAATATCACCAATAGATGTTCCAACTTCTATAACTAATTATATGTAATAATTCAGATTAGAACGTTTATTTTTGAGGCGACAGTAGGAAGAATTCTGATGGTAAAAATGGCGGTAAAGAAGTTTAAATCTATATAAACCATATATGTAGATTTTTCATCGTGTAAAATCATACTGATATTATGCTGATGAAATACCGTATACTCAATACGCAAAGTATGACGAGGTCATCGTTGTGACATCATGTTGTCCCAGTGACTCAATACTCGAACCCTGAACTAAACCAACATATAACATATAATGGACTAAACAACTTTTACAAAGTTTCATTTTTAATCGAAATGTCATACAGTTGGTTGAAGAAGGGGGTTCATTAATTCAAACAGGTCAGAATATATACACAATGCTGACCGGCTTTGTTATTTCCACTGTAATCCTTCAAAAGAAGAGCACTTAAAATACATCACTCATTATTATTATTATTATTATTATTATTATTATTTAGAGTTTAAAGAGAACAAAGATCGGAATCCAGCGGTCAGACTTTGTAAAAGTCGGTGAAATTCGAATCAATGCCTATCTAGAAAGTTAGAAAGTGTTTTTATTTATAACACACTTAACATTTGGATCCAATCTCACAGGGCTAAAAGATGATTCAGATGCCCGAACAAGAATAAAATGGCATTTGTGGGAGTTTTGTTTTATTATTCCTACAAGGTTATCTCAAACTTGGAAAGGAGCAATTTGTCTGTAGTCTGTATTTATACAGATTCAGGGGTTGGTTGATGACATCATGCATGAAGGCGAGTCATGCTGGTACAGGCAAGATGAACAATTACCTGTATTTATTTCTTTGTTCTCGGCTGTAATCCTCCTCTGGCAGGGATGATCTACCTCAGTATCAAAATAGTTCAATCAGATAAGACGGATGAAGAAAAGAAGAATGATTGGTTAAAACCGACGATGTTTGATAATGAGTCCATCACAACAAGCTTTTAGCGCTCAGACTCTCCGGGGTGATTGAGTTCGAAGGGTTTCTACCCTGAGCAGTGGCATAGAATATGAGTTTAAAGTCAGGATTCTGAGAGTAAAGCTAGAATTCTGAGCAAAAGTCAGAATTATGAATTTAAAGTCGGAATTTCGAGTTTAAAGTTAGAATTCTGAAAATAAAGCTAGAATTCTGAGTAAAAGTCAGAATTATGAGTTTAGAGGTCAGAATTTCAAGTTTAAAGTCAGAATTATGAGAATAAAGTTAAAATTCTGAATTTGAAGTCAGAATTCTTAGATTAATGTTAAAATTCTGAGCAAAGACGGAATTATGAATTTAAAGTCAGACTTTCGAGATTAAAGTCAGAATTCTGAGAATAAAGCTAGAATTCTGAGTAAAAGTCAGAATTATGAGTTTAGAGTCAGAATCTGAGAATAAAGCTAGAATTCTGAGTAAAAGTCAGAATTATGAGTTTAGAGTCAGAATCTGAGAATAAAGTTATCATTCTGAATTTGAAGTCAGAATTCTTCGATTAAAGTCAGAATTCTGAGAATACATTTTGTCTGAACCCCGCCCCCCCCACAAAACAATCTCACATGTCCAAACGTCGACCTAATCCTCTTGCGTAGAATCGCCTCAGTCGTTCACACCGGAGCAGAAGTGAGGCTCAGTGGGAATAAACCTGAAGTCCATGACTCCCCGTTCTCCGCGAACAAACGCGTCTCCAGGTTTTGTGGAAGGTAAAGTTCTGAGCGGTCTGATGGGAGGCGGCTCTAAACCAGCAGGTGCAAACGAAGCGGAAAGCTGCCGGCAAATTAGGGCATTAAGAGACTAAAAGGTTTGAAGGCTTTTCCTTTTATAGCGCGGTGTGAATCCAGAACCTGGCACTCGTCAGCGACCGGGCCGGGTTGTGGAGAAGTCATCGCGGTCAGAAACTGTTCAGGGCCAAATAGTTGTCAGTGGGTGTGAGGATGGCGGCGTTTGATAGGCAGATACCGGCGAGGTGAGCTCATTCCACGCTCAATGATATCGCTGTTTCAATTACATTTTCATTTCCTCCTAATATAGACGTAACGCCGAGACGCTCAGCGAGGAATGTTGATAAGGCAGGAAACCGCAGCAATCATTGACTGATAAACTTAGTGCCAACACCGGAACCTCTGGGAGGTGTGAGCGGGTCTCTGAGTCGCCCGCCGTATAAAACTGGAGATCCGTGACCTTCTGCCCATCAAGAGAAATAAAACAGTTCAATGTAGTCGCCGATGAAAACCATCCGTCTGAGATCAAGTCTTTCATGACGCCAGCGTAACGTCAGGAACGCCGTCCAAGGCCAAACAGTCCGGAAATAAAGAGCAGAGAGGCTGTTTACTTTAGTCTTTGTATTCACACGCACACACACGCACACACACACATCCATGTACACATACACACACAGACACAGACACACACACACACACACACACACATACACACTCATACACACTCATACAAACACACACACACACATATACACACAGACACAGACACACACACACACACACACACACATACACATCCACATACACACACAGACACAGACACACACGCACGCACACATACACACACACACACACATACACACACACACACGCACATCCACATACACATACACATACACACACGCACGCATACACACACACACACACACACACTCATACAAACACACACACACACACACTCATACACACAGACAAAAACATGCACACACAGACACACACGCACACACACACACACACATACATACACACACACACAAATAGAAAAACATACACACACACACACATACACACACATGTGTGACGTTTTTATGGAGGAGCATTAGTGCCACATACAGCTGATGAAAATGTTTTGGGGAATTCTGACTTCATTCTCAGAAATCTGACCAAATTCTGAGAATTTATTCTCAGAATTCCGACTTTATTTTCAGTCGTATAATAATAATAATAATAATGATAATAAGTGTAATTTATAGATGAAGGTGAATTGTTGCTTGTTTATAAATACTGATATATTCACTTATTGTTATTGTCGGATGCAGACACGGGTTTTAATAAACATTCTTTTACAGAACGGTGATTTTTGTGTTTCTGCTCCTTCCAGACGATCTGCTCTACTGCCCAAAAGGCATCACCTCAAAAGTCTTCCGCTTCAACGTCTCCGCCATGGAGAGGAACTCCACCAACCTCTTCAGGGCGGAGTTCCGCGCTCTGAGGGTGCCGAACCTCGGCGCCAAGAGGAACGAGCAGCGGGTTGAACTCTACCAGGTGTGTAAAGGCTCCGCCTCCTTACCTGCTACCAAGGAAACGACAGAACGGCCACATGACTGAAAGTCCTACCTGACCCAGAGCGCCAGCAGTGATCGCCCACCTTTGTCTGTCCGTCGTTTGTCCGTCTTTTGTCTGGGAAATATCGCCCGAAGTTGTCAACAGCTCTGACGGATTACCTTTTCCAGGGCTAGTGCGGAGCCACAGTCTGACTTAGCACCAGTTATTCGCTATTTTCCGACAGCCTAAGCACCAGAAAACTGGTGCCAGACAAGCACCAGTGCTGGTCTAGAGCCAAGTACCAATTTCGTCAGGGGGCTGGGGGGGCGGGGTTACTGTTACCAATTGGACCGGAGCAAAAACTGAGCCGCCATTTTCAAAACGACAGCGAGAATTTCATCCGATAAACTAGCAATAGCATAGCATTTTATATTTTTTTGGATTTTAAAATTGATAACAAACTGTTTTTTTTATTTTCGGCTCTGGATCTGAACGTAGGCTTGGAAAGAGAAGAACATCACCTGCATGGAGACGATGAGCTCATACGTCTTTGTCGTTGTGCTTGAGTATGACGCGAGCGCTGCTGGGTAAACAGGCGCTGACGTACCGACGTTATACGCTCACGTAATGGCGAGGATCTCTCTTTGATCTTTGCCAATGGAAAAGCAAACAGGTTCTCAGGATTTGCGCGAGTTGAACCAACTCAGTACTGGAACCAGCACCGAACCAGCACCGAACCAGCACCGAACCAGCACCGAACTAGCACCGCGGCCCCTGAAGGAAAGATCGGATTCATAATATTGTTTGTCTTCACATTTTTTTTGGGCACATTTGGAATCTGGAAATTTTCGTATAAACTTACTCACAGCCGCGATTCAACGCGTTTTTGTAATACGACTCATTGGCAGCATGTAAATGCTAAAGAGTAAGGGGCCGAGGACGCAGCACTGTAGCAGCCCGGCCGCTACCTGTGAATTGCCATCACAGGTTGGGGTTGTTAGTGGGATATCTCAAAAATTGCTTCATCAATCATTTTCAGATTTTATACCCGCATAGACCATAGTGCGAGAAAGAACTGGTGTGATTTTAGGAAAGGTCAGTTCTATATTTCTGACACTAGGGGGAACTTTATCTCTATAAATTAAATGTATTATTATTATTATTAAAGGTTTTCGGACCATCATTTCTCAACCGTTGGTCAGATTTAGTAAAAAATTGTCACATTTTAATGGACTTCATGTGATCTATCTTGAATAAATCATATTTTACTCTTAATAGTTCATATTTTATCCACTAGTGGGAGCTTTTGTTTTTTTTTAAAGAACATTGTTTTTGCCTAAGACTAAGACTGTTAAGATCTTTTAGTCTCAAAACCTCAAACAAAGTTTAATAGTTGTTAAATATGGGCGATGAAATGATGGACTCAGTCATTGGGTCTCATCGTCTACTTGATATTATTATTGGTCCAATTATTTAAAAAAAAAAAATAATTTAAATCTAGACTCAAGATTGAGACAAAATCTCAACTCAAGATTTATTTATTTTTCCTGTTTTTCCCAATATGGGGCAGAGAAAGTCAGTTGAATGCGCCATTCTCCACATCTGGTTCACTGCATGAGTTTGGTCCACACATTCAACACTTAAAAACTAAAAAAGAAGAAGAAAAAAGGACAATTTGATTATCCGTTACTTTTTTCATCTTGTGCCACAATTAGATAAAAGTTTTCCAATACATTGTTTTATGGCTAAATTGTTCAAAAACAAAACAATAACATTTTCATCAGCCACAGCTGTATTCAACATCAACATGTCAGCATAATAATGTCTCGTGCATCTGAACATGCGTGCTCTTCAAAGCACAGCTGCAAACACCACAACGGACTCTTTGTCTTTGTTTAATCCTCTCATCCACTCAAACGTCGCTCATCTGCTCCGCGTCTATTTACCTTTCCTCCTATCGGCTGTTTGCGTGCCCCACCATCCACGTCACCTCATCCTGTCATACCATTTCTCGTAAGTCATCAACACAAGGCACCAGGGAGGTGAACGAGCAGCAAAACCACTAGAACGGCTTCATCGGTGTCGGAAACGTGAGATTTTTTTAAGTTCCCCAAAAGGTCGGGGGGTTGTGGAACCGTCGCTCGCCGCCGCGTCTGCGTCTTAACGCTTTAACTCCAAATTTATTTCATGTATCATTTTTAAATTTTGAATCTCCACGTAGATCAGTAGATTAATTCAGGGAAAGATCGGTTCTATTTTTCTGCCACTAGGGGGAGATTTATTTAAAATATTACAGGCTGTAATTTCTTAAACTTTTATCCGAGTTAGTCCAAATTGGTGGATATAAATCGACCCGAGAAGTTCTACCGTAATTATTCTACTATTATCGTTCATATTCTAGTCACTAGTGGGAGCTTTCTTACGAAAAACGCTGTTTCATACATAACTTCTTAACTTTTGGTCCGATCTAGTCTCGGTAATGGAGTCGTCGTTCGCCGCCTTTTCTGCGTGTCTGCTGCGTGTTCACGCAATAACTCCAAAATTATTTCATGTACAACTATTAAATTACAAACTCCTCATAAACTTAGTGCGAGAAAGAACTAGATTGATTTTGGGAAAGATCGGTTCTATTTTTCTGCCACTAGGGGGAGATTTATGTAAAAGAATTCAGGCTGTATTTTCTTAAACTTTTATCCGAGTTAGTCCAAATTGGTGGATATGAATCGACCCGAGAAGTTCTACCGTAATTATTCTACTATTATCGTTCATATTTGGTGAACAGGAATTGACTGGAGGAGATTTATCGCCTATAAATCATATTTTACTCACTAGGGGGAGCTGTGTCCTAAAACTGTGTCCTAAGGACATAACCTCACATTTAATATGAGGAGTTCAAATCAGGGGGGAAGCTTGTACAACGCTGGGGATCGGGGGCTTTTCGGGGACGGCGGCGTAGGGCTGTTGACGCTATCTTAGCCCTGAGGAGAAGAAGACCCTCTCACGCCGACTGCTTGATGTTGCAGATCGTTAGACCAAACGAACACATCAGGAAGCAGCGCTACATCGCAGCCAAGAACGTTCTGACCAAAGGCACGCCGGAGTGGGTCTCCTTCGACGTGACGGAGACGGTGCGAGAATGGCTGATGAACAGAGGTGAGACCAAGGTCACTGTCAGGAAGTTATCACCGATCCTAATCACGCGTGAGTTTTACAAGTTTTGACTTTGATGTCTGAGACGGTTGACTTTGAGGTTCTGAACGGTTTCCAGGAACCAACTTGGGTTTGGAAGTCAGTGTGCATTGTCCCTGCCACACCTTCAGCCCCAATGGTGACATCATCGACAACGAGAACGAGGTGCTGGAGGTGAAGTTTAAAGGTGCGATCCCACGCTGTTCTGTCATAGAGGTTTTATTGCTCCTTGTATCTGATCATCATCATCATCATCATAAATATGAGTGGTTGTTTGGTTTTTATCAGTTAGCCGATTCTGACCCAGTTTAAACGTAAATGTATATTTTTATCACGCTTTCAGAAACGAGTTGTCCGACAAAAGTCCCTTTTTTTTCTGTCTTTTCTGTTATTTTGGTTAATCATAAATAATATTGGCGCTGACAGAATCGTGTTCTGTTGATCGTTTCCACAATCAAGGCGTGGACGGCGACGATGAGCACAAACGCTTGGACCTGGATCACCTGAACAAGAAAAAGGAGCAGCATCTTCCTCACCTCATCCTCATGATGATCCCGCCCCACCGCCTGGACACTCAGTCCACCCGCCGACGCAAGAGAGCGCTGGACACAAACTACTGTTTCTCGTAAGGCAGACGTCAATCATGGAACCAACGCTTTTAGTCCTGAGTTCCGTTCCTTAACCCCTCGATGTCAGTTCTGGTCCGATTTCTTAATGAAAAATTTAACTGGACCTGTTTATAATATGACCCACGGGTAGCATGTAAGTGTTAAAGAGTAAGGGACCGAGGATAGAGCCCTGGGGGACACCTCGGGTCAAATGAGGATGTGTTATAAAGAGAAAATCTGATTTGATTTGAATAATTTTTTTTGGCAGATTGAAGCTTGTGAGGATTTACTGAACAGAATGATGTCACTGGGTTCAACCAAAAAAAGTCTAATAAGGGTCAAATAGTTTTGTAAAAACATGTTTTACTAAACCGGTTGACAGGTTTGACTTTAAAAAGAAGGCAGTAACATTGGGCTAAGCTAATTTAAATTTCTTAATTTCCTGAATCTGATTTTGCTGTTTTTTTTAAGGAGTTTTATTTAAAACAGGACATTAAGGGGTTTAAAATCGGTAAAATTTGATTAAAAACACTTTGGATCATCTTTACTTTGATCCATTAATGTCATACTAACGTAGATCTCAGAATATCTCCGACATGAGCGCCGACCTGCTGGTTCTGGTGAGCCTGGCCTGTTAGCGGTGGAAGCTGTGGACAATTCTGGAGACTCACACTTTTGCCGCTCCTCCTCCTCCTCCTCCTCCTCCTCCTCCTCCTCACAGAAACATGGAGGAGAGCTGCTGTGTTCGCCGGCTCCACATTGACTTCCGCCGTGACTTGGACTGGAAGTGGATCCATGAGCCCAGTGGTTACGACGCGAACTACTGCTCCGGGCCCTGCCCTTACCTGAGGAGCTCAGACACCACCCACAGCTCGGTAAGGAGTTAGTAGTAAGTGATTGAAGAGCAGCGACCGGGTTTCTCTTCTGTGGGAATACTGGACCAACATGCAGGGGATCCAGATGTTTACTCTTTATGAGACTTCCTGTTGTCCACACAGACGACAACAGGAAGTCTAATGACAAGTAGAAAAACGTGAAATTCATTCTCTGTGTTTGACCCGTCCCTTAAAGTAAATTAGGGTTCAGGGTCTAGTCCAAGGACCATGTGACATGTAGGCTCCAGGGTCCGGGATTGAAAGGCTTTTTCAGTAACAATGTTCTGGTCGCTCTGGATATTCCAGAACCTACTGTGCAGAACTTTTGGATCTGCTTTCTACAGATTCACACGGTTGATTTTTTTTTCTTCTTGATACTTTTAGCCTCTTTTAGCTTGATGTTTGGACCAGACGTTGTTCCGTACGGTTGAAATTCAATCTGCTGTTAAAGGCGAGGATGAGGTCATTGACGAACCTCAATCTCCCAGGAAAAATATACAAAGAGCTGAAGTATATCCCACAAAAAAGATATTATGTCATCATCATCATCATCATCATCATCATCATCACCGCCGCCGCCAAAGCGTGTCCGTTTACCACAGGTGGACTCCAATTAAGGTGTAGGAACATCTCAAAGCTGATTAAGAGAAATCAACCAAATGTGGGAATAATTACATCCATGTGATGTTTCAGTTTTGGTGTCGTTATTAGTGAGTATGGAGTATAGATATATTACAATAAGGTTTTAATCATTTACTAAGTCATCTGTTAACTTTTATAAGCAGCTTATAACAAAGTATTGACATTTTGAACTTGGGTCATTATTTGGCAACATGAAGTTCACAGTACAAACAGGTGGGCTCACTATTTGACAGGTCCCTGACACCCGTTTTTATATCATTAGTTTTAGCAGCTAATTCACGTATTTACAACTTTATTAGTTAAGAAAGCCATTTATAAATCATTAACAAGTGGGGGCTGATTGTAAAGTGGTAACGACTGACGAAAGGAAGAAAAAAGAAAGAATTAAATGATTTTAGCACAAGGCTGCAACAAAACATGAAAAAAAAAAGAAAGTGTGACGGGGTCTGAATACTTTGTGAATGCGTCGTACATCAGTCACAGAGCCCTTCCTTTTACGCTGGTTTAAAAGAGCCAACGAATAATCAAGAACCCAGTCGCTCACTGGACTCTGACGGTTACATAACTCCACCGCAAAGACTTTTTGAAAGTGAGCTTTTATGTCTTCTGTGTGTTTTCCAATAGCTGCTGAGCCTGTATAACACTCTGAACCCAGAGGCGTCGGCCTCCCCCTGCTGCGTCCCTCAAGACCTGGAACCGCTCACCATACTCTACTACTCTGGACGGACGCCCAAAGTGGAGCAGCTCTCCAACATGATCGTCAAGTCCTGCAAGTGTAGCTGAGGAGAGGCGGAGTCACGGCGAGGTGGCGCGGCGGGATTTTCTGATCGGTACTGACAAAAACCTGACGCTCATCGTTTGACTCTTGGACTCTTAGCTGTGACAAACACTTTGGCAGACGCCGCCGCCGCCGGCGCTTCGGTCTGAACACCAGTCCGAAAGTCAGATCTCCCTTAAAGGACGGACGTATTCTTTAAAAAAAAAACAGTTTTTTTCTTGTTTCTTTGTTGTTGTGGTTGTTGTTGTTGTTGTTGTTGTTGTTGCTTCCTCCTAGTGACGAGTAGTCAGTCTGACCCTGAAAAAAAAAAAAAACGAAAAGAAGCGTCTAGATTTGTGACGGTGGCCGATCAGCGGAGCGAAATTTTAAAAAAATTTAAAAAAAACTTCAGCGGCTGCTTTCGTGGACGCTCAACGAAGAAAGAGATTTAATAACAATAATAATACATTTGGAGCAAACGTACAAACGTTCCACCAAGTGTCTGTGGAGCATCTTCTTCTTCCTCGCCTCAGGCTGACGTCGTGATTAGCGGCTGATGCGGCCTGAGCTCAGCTTGAGCGGTCGGACCTGGTCCTGGATTTTTTTTTTTTTGCCTTCCCCCCTCCAGCCGTGGACATTATCTTCAAACACAAAAGAGAAGAAGAGAAAAGAGGAGAAAAGAGGAGAAGAAAAGAGAAGAGGGGCAGAAAGGACAGACTTGCTGCTGCATCCAAAGTCATAACTGCGGTCGGGGAAGGAGAGAATCCTGCTGGATTTGCAATGGAAAGTGAATGAAGAAAGACGTCGAGCCAAACTTTTTCTTTCTGTTTTTTTTAGTTGGCCAGCCAGCAGCAATGGCCTTTATTTTTCTTCTTCTTCTTCTTCTTTTTCTTCTTCTTCTTCTTCTACTCTTTTAGTTTTTATGGATGGAGGAAGAAGTCGGAGAAAGGAAGAACTGTGATGAAACGATCCATTCTTTGGAACTCCTCTCCTCTCACTGGTCTGAATCACTTTTCTTTCTTTTTTCTGGGGGGGGGGACATCAAAGCCTTTGCTGGCTTACGCAACAGCTGTTTGTTTTTCTTCTCTGTAATTAGGAGACCTCTTTCACATTAGCAGCAGGTTTGTTCTGTTATGCAGCTCGTGGTTGGGGGATGATTTCACTAACTGGAATAACATTCTGATGTCCGTCTGGATTATCCTCGCTGGAAAAGCTTTTTGTTTTCCTATATTTAACTGTGGCTACTGTTACGTGTCTTATTATTTACAGAGAGTACGTCTGTGTCCATATAAAATTTAATTTGACCAGTCGTGTACGAGCCAGTCTTTGTCGTATTGTATTAAAAGGTGATTTTCTCCAGGCGGTCCAATCGGATCACTTCTCCCGCAAGCAATAACAGGAAGTGCCAAGTCCGTTTAAAAAAAGCAGCTCAATCATGTTTTTTGTTTTTTTTGGTAACTCCTTTCTTGGTGCCTCTGCTATCAGCTCACCTGTTCAAGGTTCAAACAGGAAACACACACGTCTTCTTTCCCGCTAAAAACACGGACGCCCCCTTCAGTCCCAAGTCGCTCTGTTTGTGTTGGTGCCGGTTTAAAAAGCGAGGACTTCATGGAACAATAGACCTGGTTTTTTTTGTGTTTTTTTTTAAAACCCATTGGGGAGAGTGATTCTGAAACCCTGTTGTGTCTGACCTTCACCCCGGGGTGTTTAGTTGTTTTTGTGTCTTTTCTTGCCTTTGGGCGTCATTTTAGCTGAAGTTTCTGGCATTAATATTGTTTGATTGACATGTTGATTATTATTAAAAACACAAAATGCCAAACATTTACGAGCCTTCTTCCTCCTCATCTCTGCTGCATGTCAATAATCAGATGTAATAAATCTGTCCAAGTGTTATCCCCCAATCCCCCCAATCCCCCCAATCCCCAGCCCCCCCAGCCCCCCCAGCCTTGTCTCTCCAAATGTTCTGGTTCCACATGAACATCATTTTTTGGGACCAGAATCTCAGCGGTCCCACCTGTTTCCTGCAGGGCAGCTTGTCTTCTTTTTTTTCTATCACGGGGATAAATTCAGCTTCTCTTTCTCTGGGATTCCTGCTCAACAACCTTCCCAGACTCCAGGAATTCTCTTACTTTCAGAACACATCCCTCTTTATTCTCTTTCTTTCGTTTTTCTTTTTGTTGAAACCAAACGTTTGTGTAAATCACGCACACACACACCTGAGGAAGGTTTTCAACCTCCTACAGCTTCTAGACATTTCTGCTCGTCCAGCGTCGCTGCAAAAACATCGCCAAAGTAAACGTATCATTTTGTTACTTGACAACGTTTGACGGTTAAATGAATATAAAGTTAAGCCCATTGCGATTTTCCTGTTTAGTCCACGAAAAGTCGGGGACATTATGGAATCGTCGACGCGTCAGCTCGATATTCTTCGTATTAGCGCGATAACTCAAAAAACGTATCATCGTGTTCTAATTTTACACCAACGTAGACTTTAGTGCGAACCAAATTGATTTCGGTAAAGGTTGGTTATATATTTTTGACACTAGGTGGCGCTTTTCTCCAAAAGGTTTCAGGCCATAATTCGTCAACCGTTGAACCGATTTAGTCCAAATTTGTTGCAGCTGAATCGACGCAAGCCGATCTATCTTGTATATATACATATATATATCTATATATATAAATATATAGATATATATATAGATATATAGATATTTCACTGAAATGGTTTCTTATTTTACTGAATTTTTGGAGCTTTTCTTTTTCTTTCTTTTTTTCACAAAAATACCCCAAAAGCATTTAATTTGTATGAGTTCAATCAGGGGGATTGCTTGTACAACCCAGGGGATTGGGGACTTTTCGGGGATATAACAGCAAAGGTCTAGTTTTATTTTAATCCACGTACAGATTGAGGAAATGTCAGCTCTATGTAATAAAATACATGCAAAAAACAGTTTGCGCGCCAGCATCAACGTGTTCACAGGAAAATTATGGGAAATTTCTCAACTGCGGGGACGATTTAGTCCAACTTCACTCGAGGAGATCCAACTTGTATTCTTCGTGTTTTACTTCAACACTTCATATTTGACTCACTGGTGGAAGGTTTTTACAGAAAATATAGTTTTCTAAAAACTGTAACTTCCTAACTTTCGGTCAGATTTAGTCCAAATTGGAGGAACAAGAATCGACTGAAGGAGATCTATCTAGAAAATATTGTTCGTTACTATTCTAGCAGTTCATATTTGACTCACTACGGGGGGGGGCTTAGTCTTTTGGAAAACACTTTCCTGGCCAACTTAAAAACTATCACATGGATCATTCACAAACTTTATACACTTATACACAAGTTATACACAACTTTATACACATAGACTTGAGTGCGAGGAAGGACTGGATTGATTTTGGGAAATGTCGGTTACATATTTCTGATAGTAGGGGGAAAAGTTGTCCCGCCGTAACATCCCAACCGTTGGTGTGATTTAGTCTAACCTTGGAGCAGGAGGAGATTGATCCTGTGTTTGACTGTAAAACCTCAGATTTTATCCTGACTTCACATTTAGTTTGAGAAGTTCAAGTTCAAGTTCACTTCTACAACGCAGGGGATTGGGGGGATATTGAGGATATAGATTCGGTAAGAGCATTTTGACCTGTTATAAAACCGATAAACTTTTTTTTTTTAGTCTTCCGTAGGTTTAATCAAAGGGTTGTTCCGATTAATGACTAATTAGCGAAACCAAACGTTTGATGAGTTGAATAAAATCATTGGGATGGGTGATAAGTTTCTGCTGCCGGACCGACAGTCAGTCGCACAGATTTGGGTCTCGGCCGGGTTGAGCTGATCCGGACCGACATGTAGTCAAAGAGAATTCCGTTGTCTGGGCGCCGGCTATTGTTCCCCATCACACTAGATCAGCGATGAGCCGTAATGGACGGACAAACTCCAGAGGGCAGGACGCGGTTCTGATGGCTCTGCAGACAGCCTTGTAGCAACAGACACACATGTCTGCTGAAGATCAGTCGCAGCCAACGCATGGATGACCTTTGACCTTCAGCCAACGCAGAGGGAGGTCATTCCACCCTCTTATTGATTCACGCTGAGTTTGACACTTTTGTCAACGCGAGCCGTAATGTCCTTTTACGACTTGTCCGGGTCGTACCCCCATCCCTTCCAATCCCCCCCCTTCTCGCCCAATGTTGACCGGGATAGAATCCAGCTCCTCCAAAACCTCCACAACCCGGTTTGGGTTCATTTTGCTACTTTTAGCGTCATTGAGTCACTCAGATAAACCTTATCGTCACACCTGATTACAACAGAGTCCATTTGGGTTCCTGCATGTGACCCGTATGTGAGGAGCAGCGGGCGGCGGCTGGTCCCGGCTGGTCAGTCTACCTTCCCTTTCCTCTTTTCTTTATTCTTATGCATGGATATAATAAAAAAGGGGGCGGAGTGAAATCATCTGCACTAGTCTGAGCTTTGGACTTTTAGTTTGGACTTTTCTGGCAGGAGGACACGCGAGGACGGTTTGAAGACGCAGATAAGGACATTAACCGCCTCAAACCCAAACCGAACCTCAAACTATTTCTAGCTACCAGCTACCGGATAAACGAGCCATAATCTGATTGGTGGTTCGGGGTCCATTTCTGGGTCGGAGTGGTTCTTTCTCAGAACTTCTGCTCTTCTCAGACCTGCCAATGATGAATTGCATGACACGTAAAAGCACAGAGGTTTGGAAAACTGTCTGCTGCTGTTCCCTGAGCAGTTAAACAGATGTGGAGAGGAGGAGAAAGAGAGAGAGGGGGGGAGACAGAGACACGGAGGGAAAGTAATCGTGTGTGTGTGTGTGTGCGTGTGTTTGTGCGTGCGTGTGTGTGTGTGCGTGTGTGCGTGTGTGTGTGTGTGCGTGTGTGTGTGTGTGTGTGTTTGTGCGTGTGTGTGTGTGCGTGTGTGCGTGTGTGTGTGTGTGCGTGTGTTTGTGTGTGCGCGTGCGTGTGTTTGTGTGTGTGTGCGCGCGTGCGTGTGTGCGTGTGTGTGTGTGTGTGTGTGTGTGTGTGTGTGTATCTTCAAAAGGACTGGTGATGCAATAAAATCATCAGGTCACATCAGACCAGTTCTCAGGACTCAGGGTGGAAAGAGTTGTGAATTCAGCAAAGTGAAGAGAACACACACACACACACACACACACACACATATACACACACACACATATACACACACTCACACACACACACACGAACCACACTCACACACACACACACACATATACACACACACACATATACACACACTCACACACACTCCCTCTTAAACACATACCCACATACGCATACACAGACACGCACACACTCCCTTTCAAACACACAAACACACACACACACTCCGTCTCAAACAGACACACAAACACACACGCACTCCCTCTCAAACACACGCATACACACAAACTCGCCGTCACCTTTAAAAAAGATTCCCTCTCCATCCATCTCATTCTCCATACCGCTGGTTTGCATGCCCTCCACCTCCCATCTCCACCCGAGATCCATCAGCCCCATCATTTCTCAGCCTCAGCAGAGTCATCAGCCACCACCACCAGGTTCCAGGTCCAAGAGGGGGGCCAGAGACCCTTCGATCTCAATCTCCTCGAAGAGTCTGACCGCCATAGACTTTATAAAAGACTCATTATGACGAATCCTCGGCCGTCAAGAATCGTTCTTCTTCTCTTCTTTCACCGTCTCCTCAGACTGAACCGTTGTCTCCAGTTTTATCGAATCGAGTTCTCTGCAACTCTTCTTCGACGAGCGACCTCCCCTCAGCGCATAACGTAGGTACTGATGGACGCACAGAACAAAAAATCCCTAAGTCTCTCCATGCCTTCTAAGGAGGAGGCAGAAGAAACCAGCGGATCAGGAGACGGGCGACATCATCTGAGAAGGTGCCGCTGAACAGGAACACGGAAACGACCTCCTGCGGACTAACTCTGTTGAGAACGCCGCGTTTCTACGGCCCGCCTCGCCGTCCTTGTGGTCTGAGATTAAATTGTTGCTGTCTTGACAACTTTGAAGAATTGTTAAAAAAGCCTCTCGGACCGGAGAACAAATCATTGTGCAGAGTTTTGGCATCTGATAAGGCTTAAAAGGCATAAATCTGTCGACACTCAAACTCAACTTCCTGGATTGTATTTCATTGTCTCGCTGGTAGGAGACCACTAATGCAGAACGCTTTACCGCTCCGATCCGCTCTCTGTTTCTGCTGTCTCGCTTTGGGCTGGAATGACGGGCAGATTTTAACGGCTGATGCAATCACGACTTTTATCGCCGCATTACGAACTTTAAACCGGTGAATTTGACGCTGCGGCTTCTCTCGGCGCGTGACACGCTTATTGTTTTTATAATTTGGGATTACCCTGCTGTTGACATTTGGTAAATCCAGCCGTTCCTTCAGAAGTTGTATTTAAAATGTTGTGATATTCCCGACAAGTCGGGGATATAACGTAATCTACATTATATCGCCGCGTCCAACGCAGATTCTCAAACTCAAAAACGATCGCATGGATCGTTTTCAAACTTTAGACGGCCATAGACTTTTGAGCGAGGAAGAACTGGAGTGATTTCTGGAAGGATCTGTTTTATATATCTGACACTAGGGGGAGCTTTATCGCCGAAGGTTTTCAACCGTCATTTCTCAACCTTTGGTCCAATTGAGTCCAAATTTGACGCGAGGAGATTTACCTTGTTTATATAATCCAAGCCATATTTTAAACTCTAATAGTTTCTATTTTACTGACTAGGAAGGAGCTTTTTACGAGAAAAAAAAACCTTTTGGACATAACTGGACAAAATCTTCGGTGAAGATTATGAGCCGATTTAAGGTGATTTATTATGTTTGGGTTTCTTTCCATATGTTACTGTAAAAGTTCGTATTTCACTCACTTCAGGGAACTTTTTTACTTTAAAATACTGTTAAATAACTCCAATAACTTAACTTTAATTTGAGGAGTTCAATCGGGGGATTGCTTGTAAAACCCAGGGGATTGGGGACTTTTGGGGGGTATGTCCTTACTGTCGGGGACGACGGCGTAGATTTAGTTTATGTGCGGTTCTGAAGGCTGTGGACCCAAATGTTAAAACGTAACATTGAACCGTAGAGGAATCAGCTGTTGATGAATGTCGTGATAAAAGATTCATTTTCAGCGTCTTTCGTTTCTTTTCTACGCGACATATTCGCCTTCTTTTTACGTTGATAAGTCTCGGTACCCAGAACTTTAACGCGAAAGAAAAAATAATGATTTTGCTTATTATAACAAATATTCAACCATCTTCCCTGAAGCACGCCGGAGTGTTTCCGCGGCCACAGCTTTGACCGCATGTGGAACGCAGACTGTGAAACCATTAAATCCAACGTCTGGTGGGGATGATCTTTTATGACATTACATCAAAAATAACCGGCAGAACAGTTCTGCCGTAATCTAAATAACCATGTCAGCGCTCACATCATGTGACACACGGAACACACACACACCATGACGTCTAACGCTACAACATCCTGACAATAAAAGCATAAAAATCTCTCCTTTGTCTGAGGAATCTGTGGAACCCTGCCAGCCACGGGTTTAACTTTCCTCTCCTTCCTTTCTTTTGACTCCCTGTAGCTGTAATCACATTCTCCGTTTACATCGGGTCACAAGCCCAGATGCTTTACCTCCTGCCATACGAGCTCTCGGAGAAACGCGAAGGGTCGGGATAAAGCCGGACGTCTGTGAGGCAGTTAGCCTGCTGTGTGTGCAGAAAGCACATATAGGGGTTGTGAGGAAAAAAAAGATCTTGAATGGTGTGAGCACCTGTACGGAAGCAGATGAGGGGTTATATGGGATATGGTTCTATGAAAATCTGGTCGAATTCCGACTTTAAACTCAGAATTCCGATTTTAAATTTCAAAATCTTGACTTTAAAATCAGAAGTCCGACTTAATTCTAGAAATTCTGACTTTATTCTCACAATTCTGGCTTTATTCTCAGAGTATGGCTACCTGATCAAATTTCCTTGAATGCTGAGTTTAAAGTCAGAATTCTTAGAATAAAGTCAGGATTCTGAGAGTAAAGTCATAACTCTGATTTTAAAGTCAGAATTCTGTTTTTAAAGCCATAACTCTGACTTTATTCCCAGAATATGGTTACATGATGACATTTTCTGGAATACTGAGTTTAAAGTCAGATTTCTGGGAAGAAACTCAGAATTCTCTGTTTGAAGACAGAATTCTGTCTTTAAAGTCAAACTTCTAAGATTAAAAAGTCAGAATTCTGAAAATAAAGTCAGAATTCTGTGAATGAATTCATAATCCGGAGTTTAAAGTCAGTTTTCTGAGAATAGATTTTGAATTCTAAGATTAAATCTGAGAATAAAGTCAGGATCCTGTGAATGAATTCAAAATTCTGAGTTTGAAGTCAGACTTGTAAGACTAAAGTCAGACTTCTGAGAACAATGTCCGAATTCTGTGTTTAAAATCAAAATTCTGTGTTTAGAGTCATAATATATTCACTCTTATTATATATATTTCACTCTTATATACAAGTTCTATTCCTAGAAAGATTCATCCCCGGGTGACGGGAACAGCAGTGTTCTTCCTCATCCTCATCCCAGCAGTGCAAAAGCACTCAGTCTATCGAGCGACATCAGAACCTAGCGGTCCATTACGCAGCTATACGCTAACGGAGGCGTTTGTCGGCGGGGCGCTTCTACCAGCACAAGCTAAATAACGAGGATTTAAGTGGTTTTCCTGCCCAGTTTATTATCTTCCTGCCGGTTTTGAGAACACTGTATGTTCTTTGCACTGAAACGGCAACGCAGCAGTTTATCCACAAAGACGCAGAGATTTATACATGCGGATAAAGGCGAAAGGAACGCCACCTTAAAGTGGACCAGGAGCGCTGAAAATAAGAACGCGTCATGGAGCATTACCTGAAGAAAGAGAGGAAATACCAACACTGCAAACACAGGTACATTGTAGTGCAGTACTGTGTGTGTATTTACGGGTCATTAACGCACACTTACTGCTGCTCCATAAAAAAGTCAAGTCTGCCGGCCGGCTGTAGAGTTTGGAGCGTAAGTGAACAAATTAAATCTATATTTCCCATTTCCTCCAAAAAAAGAGAAAATCCTTAAACAGATGTCTACAGCAGCATTCAGAATTTGTTCTAAAGCCCAATAAAATATGCATAATAATCTCCAGCTGCAGTTGATATTGGTGTAAAGAACCTTTTCCAGCTCATTTGTCATGTCGTTTTAAATTGGGAGGCCGTACATTTGGGCTAAATTGGCTATAATGGGAATACAGATGCTGTATTTAGGGTCGAGCAGAAAATCAGGGCTTTGGCCTCCGAACGAGTCCCTGCTGAGGAACAACGGGTTCTTCAGGCCTCCACGCGGAGAAACAGAGTTCTAACGTGGTTTTTTTGGGTGTTTTTAAACAATAGCCACAAGTGAAATATACACTGTGGCCATGGGAAAACGTTTAAGCTTCTAGCGACAATAACCGGAGCGTTCCAAATGTTTAAGTGCTGAAAACACGACGGGACCATCGGTTAGAGGAAACGTTCGCACACACGCGACTCAAAAGCCAGAATTACTCAACAAACGTGGAAAAAGTCAAATTTGTACATCTCTAATAGCGCTGTTATTACTACTCCTCTGCTTGTAAGGAGATATCCCGGCCTGCCTGTCGCCAAGAAACCAGCAGAGGCAAAGACAAGCTGTTCGTCCACAAAGTCAATGAGAAACATGTTTGGTTTGTGCCTCCCCATTAATCTGCACGAGACCTCATGACTCCCTCGCCTGGCAGGGATCCATAGGCGACTGGCTGCTCTACGTCTCACAAAACGTGTTTCTGTGTGTGTGTGTGTGTGTGTGTGTGTGTGTGTGTGTGTGTGTGTGTGTGTGTGTGTGTGTGTGTGTGTGTGTGTGTGTGAACATGCTAATATACACCAGGCCTGAAATCCTCCAAGGACGTTTGTACCTTTATGTTCAAATGTTCAATACGTGAACTGGGCTGCAAGAGCAAACGCAAAAAAATAGATTAAATACACAAACAACTAAAGAAAGAAACCTCTTCGTCACTTTGAGAACTCAGGAGCCACAAAACAAAACAATAAAGAAAAACAATTTGCCCAAAAAAAAACTAAAAAAACCCCCCGCCACAACACAAGGGAAGCGTCTACTGGGGACACTTAAGGGTGACGCGCTTCTTTAATACTTCATTTAGTGACTAAAACAGATAAAACACACAAACATTGCGCGAGCGCTAGCTTTCTCTTCACGTCCGCGTCATTTGACTTAGAATAGAATGTTAAGCAACGACAAATAAACTTTATAAAGAGGTGAATTATATTTGCTGAAGAAAAACTCTGAACCTGTTGTTTTGTGTCTTTGAGTTCTGACCGTGTGACGAGTGTCCACGTTACCATGGCAACGACCGAGGTGCGTATGCTCGATGATGATGATGGTGAGTTATCCACAAGCTATCAAATCGTGACCATGAGATAATTATCTTGCAAGATACTAACTCCAATGACAATTGTCATGGGATAATAACTTTTTGCCATTCCTTATCAAGTTGTGGCCATGAGATAATATTCCGTTCCTATTCCATACTAAGTCGTTGCCATGGGATAATAACTCTTCCCCATGCCTTACTAAGTCGTTGGCATGGGATAGTAACTCGTTCCCATGCCATACTAAGTCGTTGCCATGAGATAATAACTCATTCCCTTGCCTTACTAAGTCGATGCCATGAGAGAATATTCTGTTCCCATTCCATACTTAGTAGTTGCCATGGGGTAATAACTCTTCCCCATGCCATACTAAGTAGTTGCCATGGGATAATAACTCTTCCCCATGCCATACTGAGTCGTTGCCATGGGATAATAACCCTTCCCCATGCCTTACTAAGTCGTTGCCATGAGATAATAACTCATTCCCATGCCTTACTAAGTCGTTGCCATGAGATAATAACTCATTCCCTTGCCTTACTAAGTCGATGCCATGAGATAAGATTCTGTTCCCATTCCATACTAAGTAGTTGCCATGAGATAAAAACTCTTCCCCATGCCATACTGACTCGTTGCCGTGAGATAATAACTCTTCCCCATGCCATACTAAGTCGTTGCCATGGGATAATAACTCTTCCCCATGCCATACTAAGTAGTTGCCATGGGATAATAACTCTTCCCCATGCCTTACTAAGTCGTTGCCATGAGATAATAACTCGTTCCCACGAGCTATCAAGTCATGACCATGAGATAATTATTTTGCTAAATATGCACTTGTTCCCACGCCTTATTAAGTCGTGGCCGTGAGATAATAACTCGTTCCCACGCCTCACTGACTTGCGGCCATGAGATAATAAGTCTTCTGAACAAGTTATTATCTCACAACATAATTCTCTCGTGGCCAGAACTGAGTAGCGCGTGGGAAGAGGGTTCTTCAAGCGCGGCCACCAGATCATTTATATTCCCTTTGATGTGACCAGAGGAGAGAAACTCAAATTTGAGTCCAGTTCACTTTCCTCTCACCTCCCCCCCCGATCCAAACGTGTGATTTCTCCCGGACCGTCGTGGAATGACGTTAATAGAGCAGAAAACTGCTCAGATTTCCGCCGTCGGAATCTAAAACAGGTATTTAGGACGGAGCGGTCCAGGTCGTCGCACGTGTTCCACATCGGAGGGAAAGATGTTCTTGTGGACGAGGAAGTTATTTATTCTGAAATGAGTGATGACGCCTGCTTCAGGGGGAAAAGCAGCATGAACGTAGAACTTCTGTCCAGCCTGAAGATGATCGCCGTGTGGAGGAGCTCCTTAAATTTACATCGGCCAGATATTGTCATTCATGCTAATAACCTCAGCTAGCAGCCGAGGCGGCTCACCACGATCCCCGTCTGGCAGAACACTCCCTCCTCACGGACCAAGAATCCAACCGAGCGGTCGCTTGTGGATTCTTCTGTGAATTCTTCTTTTATTGGCGGAGCAGCTGATCACAGCAAAGTCTTGCTGCCTGGAAAGTCTTCCATATTTTTATTTTTCATAAGAAGAACTTTTATTCTTATGGCTGTTTAATGATCCTTAACCAGTTATATGTGATTCTTTTAGACGGATTGATTTTTTTTTTAAGTAAAGGCACTTCAAAAGGGAACTTCCTTACTTAGATTATGGGTTTATAAATTAGATGCGACTATGATGATGGTGAATGTTTTACTTTCATCTATAAACAACATTAAACTCTTTTTTTAATGTCATTTATTTTATTTGCTTCTATTATTGTCTTATGGGCTTAGATTTAAATGATGTTTTCCTTCGGCATGTAGTTTAGGTTTTTGTTTTTTATTCAAGCCCTTTAATTTCCTTACGTTTCCTTTTCTTTTTCTATGGATCAAACAGGACTTTTTCAAAAGTCGTGCTTATCATGGTTAGACATGATGGAATCGTCATCGCCGCCGCGAGCGTCCTCCCACGTCCTCTCACGTCCTCGCCGCAGATCCAAAAATGACCTGGGTCACGTAAAAATGTTCTACAGCCACAGACCTTAGAGTGAAAAAAGAATAGGACTGATTTCTGGAACGGTCCATTGTGGCGGAACAAACTTCAGACAGTAGGGGGAGTTTCATGTCCAAAGTTTTCAGGCCATTATTTTTCAACCGTTGGTCCTGATTTTGTCAGAATTTGATGAATATGAATCAACTGGAGGAGATTTATCCTCCATACCTCGTGTTTTACTCTGAAGTTTCATGTTTTTACCCACTAGGGGAGCTTTTTATGAAAAACACAGTTTTTCGGACATAACTTCCTGATCGGTGGTCCGATTACTTCCAGATTTGGTGCATATGGATCGACTCAGTGAGATCTATCTGGTACATTTCATACATTACACTAGGAGTTCATATGACAGCCACAAGGGGGAGCTTTTATTCTGAAAAATAGCGGTTTTCAAACATAACTCGTGTACTATCAATCATCTTTCAAATGTTATAGCCACATAGTGTGAAAAAGAGCTGCATTGATTTCGGGAAAGGTCGGTAGTATGTTTCGGACACCAGGGGGAGCTTTATCTCCAAAATCCTCAGGCCATAATTTCTTTTTTTGTACTCCCTTCCAAACGAAACACCGGTTTCAATGTGGATGTAAACGGAGTTGATCAGTTGCGTTTAGTAATGTTTGCAAAAGGCAAGAAAACCCAAAACAAACACAGTCAGACTCTGGGAAGTCCAACGCTCCGCTTCTCCGACCCCGCAACCAACAGGTTTCTTCTATTACACGGATTAAAAATCTAAATTCAGCTTTATCTTTTCGGCGAGGTAAATATAATCAGCGTAATGGGGAACAGGAACACGCCCCCACATTAAAGACATCGTTCAACTATTACAATTTCCTAAGAGGGAATAACAAATTACGTTTGGGGTTGAGGAGCTCCGTGGAGTAATTCAGTGATTTGAATCAATTTCTCAAGTCACTAATTTGATTTTCACAATGCTTGTTCTGTTTGTTTACTGATTGGCAGGTTTATATAGGATCCATTACCCTCCAGAGCTCAGACCTGCCAAATGTACAGCGCAGTTGTAAACAGAGCGGAGATGTTGAGATGATTCCATCCAGCAGTAAGAACAACTGGTCAAACAGCTGTTTGTCCAAACGCAGCACATCTTCGCAGTTGTAGTTTGTTCGCATGTTCCGACGGGGAGACTTTTGGATCTCCGGTCATCTTCACGTTGTTTCATAATAATAATGATAATAATACATTTAATTTATAACGCACTTTACATTTGGATCAAATCTCAAGGTGCTACAAAGTAAAAGCAGATAAAAGCATCAATAAAAAATAAAATAAAATAAAATAATAACTATATAAAAACATGACCAAAAGCATTAATGTTAATTAAAGTTATAGGTTCTGCTAAAAAGGAAAGTTTTAAGTCCTTTTTTAAATGTGTCAGTCGTCTGTGGAGCCCTGAGATGGTCAGGGAGGGAATTCCACAGACGAGGGACAACAGAACAAAAGGCCCGATCTCCCATGGTGCTGAGCTTAGTCCGGGGAAGGAGGAGGCGGTATGAGTGGGTAGAACGGAGGGATCGTGTTGAGGTCAGTGGGGTGAGTAGTTCTTTCAGGTAGGGGGGTGCGTTACCATGGTTACACTGGTGAGTGAGGAGAGAGATCATATAATCAATCCTGGTGGAATCCTGGTGTGTTCGTGTTTACGCTGTCATCAAGATCCTTGCGGCATCCTTGGAAGACTTTTATCAGGGATCCCGATGAGAAGTGTGTTACAGTAATCCAGTCTGGAGGAGTTCACGCTGTTAGATGTTGTCTAAACTACTCAACAATAACATAATAGTAGTTGCAATAAAGTGGCAGATTTTTACCAAAACAATATTGTGGACAAAACTTTACATTTAATTTGAGGAGTTGTACAATGCAGGGGAAACGGGGGCTTTTTTAACAGCCATAGTTAATACCTCCTCCTTCCCCATGTGGCGGCCCCCAGGGCTCCACCATTGGACCCTTACCTTTTAACATGATGGATGATTGATTCCCTATTTCTTAAAACTGAACCTGTTTATGATACGACCCTTGACTGCAGGTTCACGTTAAAGAGTAAGGGTCCAAGGGAGGAGCCCTGGGGGCCGCCACATGGGGAAGGACGAGTTATTAACTATGGCTGTTAAGAAAGTCCTATTCAATAAGTAGGATTTTTTATAAAGCATGTGAGAAATAACTAAACAGAAATATGTAACCTGGAAAAACAAAAAAAGTCTAGTAAGGGTCAAACAGTTTTCTAAAAAAAAAAGAAAAGGAGCTAATCCAATAAAAATGACTAAAAACTTTTTTTTACTGTTTAAAAACATTCTTAACCAAACATTTGTCATTTTATGGCACATTTAGAGTCTATATACGATATTACATTAATAAATATCCTAAATACATAGATTAGGCGTATATATATATATATTTTTCATTATTTTTTAAAGGGTTCAATTTCAAGACAATCCCTAACCTGTAATCCTGGCGGAGATTTCTTTCATGTATTATTAATTGGAGATTTCAATCCACCAAGGATAATCTGATAAGAGCTAAACTAAGGATGAGGATCTAGAAGCAGGAAGTGAAACTGTCCAGAGACAAACTGTGAGACGAATGAGTTTTTGCTAAAATATCAGGGAATTTCCAGAAGAACGATCCCTCCATCCCTACGGTTCATCCTAAAATCGTTAACTCCTCTGACAAGAAAGGCTTTTTTGATAAGATAATAACGTTGGAAAACTTCTAATCAGGAACATTAACTGGGAAACTGCTTTGCCACTGAAGTCTGCTATTCCTTAGAATAAGTGTTTTGACTTTTTACGATAATTGAGGTCTGTGTTTGAACTGTTTCACAAGCCTGTTTATTGTAAGATCCACGGCGTTCACTGGAGGCTGGGGGGAGGGTGCAGGAACATCTGTTATCATTTTTTTACTTTAAGTGACATAATGTTATAATGTGGGCTTCAAACCTCATCCATACGCTCCGCTCAGCAGAAACCGACACACGGCTGGGATTCTACCGACGCAGCGGGTCAACCATCAAACACCGGGAAAATCGCAAACTTACCGAACTTTCTGCTCGTACAGAACGCCGGCGGACTCATTCTAACCACCGAGCAGCGCCAGGGCATCCGGGCTGCACTCCAGTCTGGGCTTCATAAAGCCTGAATTATATCCAGGAAAAGTCAGGGATATTATGGAATCGTCGTCGTCGCCGCCGCAGATCCTTCCTGTTGGCGCTATAACTCATAAACCATCTCATGGATGATTTTGTGATTTCTTACCCACATAGAACTTAGAGTGAGGAAGAACTGGAGGGATTTTGGGAAAGGGCAGTTGTATATGGTCAACACTAGGGGGAGCTTTATCTCCAAAAGTTTTGGACCATAATTTGGTCCGATTAATCCAAATCGCAGATGAAATCAGCAAATTTGTATATGAATCAACTCGAATGAAATCTATCAGGTTTATATGATGTTTTACTTCAACAGTTTGTATTTTACTCACTAGGGGGAGCTCCTTTTTAAAAAAATGAAAAGTACTGTTTCCCAGACGTACCTCAAAAACTGTTTCATGGATCATTTTCAAATTTTATAGCCACATAGAAATTAGTGTGAGAAAGAACTGGAGTGATTTTAGGAAAGGGCAGTTGTGTATTCTCAACACTAGGGGGTGCTATATCTCCAAAAGTTTTGGCCCATAATTTGGTCCGATTTAGTCCAAATTGGCATACGAATGAATTTGAAGAAAGTCTATCAAGTATACTTTATGTCACACAGTTTTTTATTTTACTCACTAGGGGGGGCTTTTTAGCGTGAGGATGAACTGGATTGATTTTGGGGAAAGATCAGTTTTATATTCCTGACATTATCTCCAATTTTTTTTTTTTGGTGCTTAAAATAATGTGGAAATAACTTCCCATTTAATTTGTGGTGTTAAATCAGGGGGGACTTTTCGGGGGTATCCCCTGGCTGTTGGCGACGACTAAGTCCAGCTGAGTGTCCGCTGGTTGACCGCTAGTTGGATCACCGCTGCTATCAAACAGCATTTATCAGATTAATTTGATAAATGAATCCTGACACATGACTTCTGTTCCAAGTATCAGGGCTGGGAGGCAATCAAAAAGCAAACACGGTGTGGTTTTACTGACATGCCGGAGTCAAAAATGTGTCATCCAGCTGATTCAAGGTAGAATATCAAAGAAAAGAAAACCGCTGACTTACATAATCACGGCCCCTCGGCTATTCAAATGCACCGGGGCTGAACCCTCGGAAAAGTTTGCAGAGACTTGAGCTACTTCGCCTTAAAACAAACACTTTCTTCTCAAGTTACTTTCTTCTTCTACTCAACTGCAGCTCAGAAGGGAAATATTGTACACTGGATTTATTTGATAGGTTTATTTACTACAACACAAACAAACAGAAAACATACAGATAGATGATTGTTGGATTGACACAACTATTCAACATTTTGAAGTTGTTTCCCACGTTTTAATGGTTAAAGCTCCTGAAATGTTATTTAACAAATGTCATTTATTTGTAATTCCTTTCATGGCAGCCATTAAAAGTGTCGCAATGTAACATGTCTTTTTTTCATCAGATGGAAGAAAACAAATGAATGTCAATTATAAGTTGCAATTTTACACAACGTTGTTCAAAATTAACTTTACCTCAATCAAGTAGAGGAAAACTGAACGTAAACAAGTGTCCTAATATAAGATTATAATTCCAAAACATCTATCATGAAGCCCTATCTTGAGAATAAAGTCTGAATTCCGATTTCAATCTCAGCGTTCCGACTTAATCTCAGAATTCTGACTTCAAAAACAGAATTCCGAAAAAAAAACTAACATGTAGCCCCTATCTTGTGAATAAAGTCTGAATTCTTGAGTTTTAAGTCACAATTCTGTGTTTAAAGTCAGAATTAGGAGTTCAAAGTCCGAAATCTGGATTCAAACTCAGAATTCCGGGTTTAAAGTCAGAATTGCGAGTTTAAAGTCAGAATTCTGAGAGTAAAGTCAGAATTCCTCAAAAAATATTTGCACAGCCATATGTTACCCGGATAATCTTCCCCAACATGTTGACTGTTAAACTCATTTATGAAGATATTAGTAAGATTAGTCTGCAATGAAAACTCGGACTTTTATCAACTCAAGAACATTTTGATTGACTGATCGCTGAGAACAACGTTCATGTGTAACGAATCCTTTACACGATTACAATTACAAAGTATTTTCTCTTCGCTGACGGACCGGCGTTCTTTCTCCGCTGCTTCTATCTGTTGTGATGGGAGTGGTCTCGGGGGACCGGGGGGGGGGTTGAATCTGGTCTCATCTGGCTCTGATTTACCAGAAGGAAGGTGAGAAAGAGTTTGATTCAACTTCGCCGCTCTTTCACATTTTGGTGTCTCAATTAGCTTTCTTGGACCGTCAGTGTTTTTGGATGCTTTCATCCGAAGGCGGTTTCAGGAACTCAGGCATGCAATAGCCAACGCAATCACCGCGTGCTGCCAAGAGTTTACAACAAAGGAAAAGAGAAGGAGTTGAATTTCACGTCTTGCTTTCTCTCGCAAAAGAAAGAAAATAAATCTGATGCTGCAGAGAAAAGTAAGTGTGCGACAGGATCAGTGGACAGAAGACTAGAACCCACTTTTACTAACGTTTAGTGGGGTTAATAGTAAGAGTTGACGATAGGAGTAGACAATAACATTCTGTCGCAATCCAGTTTGAAAACAAGTGTTATAATCTCAAATGGAAATTGTACCATATGTCCCAAAAACTAAAAAATCCCTTTTTTACAAAAGCACATCCAGTAAGACAAGACCTCGGGTTAAAAATAGACACCGGGGGAAATTTGGAGGTTGTTCAGGTATGTTGTTGGTTAGCTCCACATGGCAAATCCGTTGAAGCCCCTCTCATACGATCAAGCATATCTACAGATGTGGTCTTAGAACATATTTATGGAAGCCTTGTGTTAGGATACTTTGCCTAAAATCAAATTAGATGTCCATCGTAAACTTTGCTTTGAAATAATAATGTGAAAGAATGTGATTGGCCTCTTGAATCCAAGCCTGAAAATATGAGACAGGACCGCGTCCAAGTGGTTGTGTAAAGCTTTATGTGCACATGTGCAATTACTACACACTCTAGTTTGACGTTTTGAGAAATGCTTTTTGCACCAGTTGTTGGGCATTAACCCGGTAACTACTATCAAACCAGAAAAAGCACCCAGAGAGCGCTAACCTCCGCCGAGGCACAACAGAACCCTAAGTTCAGGAAAAAATCATCTAGATTTCTCCCTGAATGTCTGAGTTATTGCCAGCCTCTTAATCTACCGACAACTCTGAGTATCTCTCTGAGTATCTCTCTGAGTATCTCTCTGAGTATCTCTCTGAGTATCTCTCTGAGTATCTCTCTGAGTATTTCTCTGAGTATCCCTCTGAGTATCTCTCTGAGTATCTCTCTGAGTATCCCTCTGAGTATCCCTCTGAGTATCTCTCTGAGTATCTCTCTGAGTATCCCTCTGAGTATTTCTCTGAGTATCTCTGAGTATCTCTCTGAGTATCCCTCTGAGTATCTCTCTGAGTATCTCTCTGAGTATCTCTCTGAGTATCCCTCTGAGTATCTCTCTGAGTATCTCTCTGAGTATCTCTCTGAGTATCTCTCTGAGTATCTCTCTGAGTATCTCTCTGAGTATCCCTCTGAGTATCTCTCTGAGTATCTCTCTGAGTATCTCTCTGAGTATCTCTCTGAGTATCCCTCTGAGTATCCCTCTGAGTATCTCTCTGAGTATCTCTCTGAGTATCTCTCTGAGTATCTGTAGCCGCTTGTCTCCTGCACCACCCACTTCAGCGTCCCTGTTCAGCCCCCTGAGCTCCCAGCTCCAACCCCAAAGGAACGTTGGAGGTTGGAGCTCAGTGGGCTCCCAAATATTTGGTCAGATTTGGTTTGCATGAATCAGATGGAGGCGATCTATCTTACATACATTATGATTTACTATAATAATTCATATTTTACTAATATGGGGAGTTTTTTTTTTTTTTATGGAAGGAGAGGGCTTTGGGGTCTTTTCGGGGGGTATACCCTCGTTGTCGGGGACGACAGCCTAGGTTTAGTTAATATGTACTATCTCATTTCTTTGGGAGGCGCTGGAAGGTGGGTGACCTTTGGGTCCAAGCGGCTGTTTCCATTTTCAAATTTCTTCAATTTTTACCCAAAGCTGGGCGAATGACTGGTGGAGAGAGGAACGCATCTAAAACTAGACGAGTTAATAAGCATATATCTTCTTTTTTCTTTTTTAAAAGAAAAAAAATAAGTCAAAAGTCTGGAAAAGCATTTATTGCAGCCAACCTCATTTTTTATGAATATGGAGAGCTTTTACCAAAGAGTAGATCTGCAGTGGATACGAGAACTTTGTAGGTCCATCCTGGACCGGTTTGAGTCATACCTTTTCCTTCTGCTCCGGAACATTGAAAGTAAAGGATGTGAATTAAGGAAAGAGTGAAACAAAAAAAATAGTTTTAAGAGGTTAAAGCGATTCCCTTGCCAGTTTTGACACACACACACACACACACACACACACACACACACACACACACACACATACACACACACACACACACACACACACACACACACACACACACACACACACACACACACACACACACACACACACACACACACACACCTACTGGTAGGAAAAACTGAGATTGCACAGAAATGAAATTTAACTTTCCTTGGAGTTGTTTTTATCTGACATTTTATATTGGATTTACTGCATTATGGGATTTATCCTAATCCTAAGTAATTGATATCATCATGCTAGCACTGTCTTAATATTACCCACAAATACCAACCAAGGTCACATCTCATATTTACTCTTAAGACCAGATATCTGTTTTACATCTTTGAGACTCTGGAGCATTACACTGCATGCCTTTTAATATATGTAATATCTTACCATCTATAATTTCACGCTCACTTTGCGCATTACAAGTTGCGGTAGATAGAATGACCAGATACGTACTAAGGTAAATATGGGTTCGGAGTCCAGAGGTTTTAAAAAAAAAACTTTTGATGGAAAGCTCATGTAAAACAAACAAACCCAAGAAGCTTTGTGACGCTTTAAAACTTTCCTTTTCCAAAGATTGTATCATTTTACCGCTACTAAAAGACCCCTCGGAGACTATTACACTTACCTTTAAATTTTACTCACTGTGACCCAATATCATAAAGTAAGCGCTCGTAAAGGAAATTAAATAGAAGTAAAGTTGATCTTCCCATTGTTAGTTTTCCAGTTTAATGCTGGGATCCCAGTGGGAGTATAGAGATCTCAGGAAGAGCTCACAGGAAGAGTTCATTATCGTAGCTGGGTTTATAAAGATACAATTTCAACCCAGGAAGCCATGGGGTTTGTAGCCATAACCACAAACACGCCAAAAAACTAAATCTATATACAGTTTTATACTTTTAAACTCTGAGAGGATCAAAGATAGAAGTAGAAAAAGAAATCAGGCAACGCAAACCTCCACCAAGGCACAACAAACACTACCGTAGGTTTATGAAACATGTACGCTTATTCCTCCGACTCCAACAAACTCTGAGTATCGCTCAAATACTCAGAAGCCGCTTTTCTCCTGCGCCTACCACTTCGGCGACTCTGTTCAGCCCACCGAGCTACCAGCACGGAATGTTGAAGGAATCAAAAGAACTCATGAAACCGAGCCCCTAGCTCCTCCCCTAAAGAAACATCAAAGGAATCAAAGGAACTCTTGAAAATGAGCCTAAGATCCACATCCCAAAATTGAAACTGAGCCCCCAGCTCCAATATTAAAGAAACATCAAAGGAATCAAAGGATCAAAGGCAGCAGTAGCCACATTGTGACGTCAGTACTCCAAACGGCTTTTTAGTATATTTTATTTTATTCTATTGTAAAAGCTGTGAAACATGCAACATCACCAAAATGTAATCATCTCTACGATGTACCAAAACCTATGTCTGGGTAAAACTTCCTTCAGATCCGTCCTGTGGTTTGTTCGTTATCCGTCTCACGAGGAAACAAACACACAAACACACAAACACACAAACAAACAAACAAACAAACAGACAAACACACAAACAAACAGACAGGAGTGAAAACCACCTCGGCGGAGGTAGTTAAGAAAGAATCCCACTATAAAAGGTCGCGGGGCGCCAACCCGATCTGGTGTTAGACGTTCTGTTGGCTACAAGCCTGGAAAGAAAGGAGAACATCGGTCCAGGTGGTCCGGCGTGGACGGAGGGTCTGGATGAAGATATACGTTCAGGGACAACGTGTCCAATCATTTCTTATCACGGGTGTCGGAGCAGAACATTTCACATAACCATCTTTTTTATTTCATGACATAATCCAAACCGGAGATAGAACTCTGGGAACGGCCGGTTCCTGCTGACCCGGGTAAAGACTAGGAGACACGGTTCTTAAAATGTCTCGCTCGACGCTATCCTCCCCGACCAGCCGTAAACTTCTCTTTGCATCTCTCTCTCTCTCTCTCTCTCTCTCTCTCTCTCTCTCTCTCTCTCTCTCTCCCTCTCTGTCTGTCTGTCTCTGTCTCTGTCTCTGTCTGTCTGTCTCTCTCTCTCTCTCTCTGTCTTACTCGCTCGTCCCTGCTGGCCTCCTCGGTAAGTTTCCATGAGATCGCCAAGCCTTCCTCGCGCTCCAGAGCCTCGGAGATACCACACAGTAAATGTACAGCGATAATTCAGCGGGGGAAAAAGTGACTGCATGGCTAACTGGGAGAGACACGGTTGGCCTGGAGGACAATGAGAGGTGGATGACAGATTGATAACGGAGGAGACGGCGCATGGACTTCTGTTCTCTCCATTATCGTTTTACACGCTGAGGGACGTCTGAGGCCGGGCGATATTTCTGATAGACGTTCAAACTGTCATCTGTGAGCCGTCGCCGCGTCTAGATTCACTTTGCAGCTGAGGATGAACGACGAAAGTTGAAGACTATTATGACGGAGAAATAATTGTATTTAGATAAAGACTTGTGAGACAGTATGTATAAAAAAACAAACAAACCCAGGAGTCTCACTCCCACTCGGATTAGAAGCCAAGACTTTTCTGCGTTTCAAGAATTCGTGAGCACAAGCAGCTCTTAAAGGGCCGGCGTCGCCGCGCATATCCCCGCGTGTATCACCGCGCACATCTCAACGTGTATCACCGCGCACATCACTGCGTACATCACCGCTTACATCACCGCGCATATCACCGCCCATATCACCGCGCATATCACCGCGTACATCACTGCGCACATCACCGCGCGTATCACCGCTACATTTGCCATTTTTGTTGCCTTGCACGTAGAAAACAGCTACGAATACAATCACTACCTGGCAGTGTTTTCATCACACTAGATTTTACAGGAATATTATAACAGAATGGATAATTATAACATTTCTGGATTTTCATTTAAAGATAAAAACCACGAATAGGGGTTCGCGTGTCTCCATTATGAAACGATGGGATACGCCGATTCGAGGATGAAACGTTGTGATGCAGAACGATGTGATCTGATTAGGTTTGACGTAAAAAAAAAAAAGAAAACGAGCCAATTCAATGAAAGTGTCATTACTGGCCTCAAAGAAATATGAAGAATGTTGACACATTCTAAGAGGACACATATGGGTATGTGTCCTCTCCTCTGAAAAATGTTCTTCTGGAATTCTGACTTTATTCTCAGAATTCAAGGTTTAAAGTCAAATAAAAATGTGTGACAGAATTAGTTATGAAGATGTGTTGTGTCTAATAAGAAAAAGGAAGGAAGAGACTTATTCATATACAAATAAATGACTCTTTTGTCACATTTATACCTTATTTATCTATATTTAATGTATAGATGATGTATGTTTACATATACAAAGGTTAATGGTACCATTAAAACATACATGTAAAAAAGAATTTCTTGCATATTCAACTTCTTAATTTTATCAATTCAAACTCGAAATTTACCGTAAACCAACAAATCATTGGTCGTTATTTAGCGTATACATGCTAACACTGGGTCACTTCTCACAATAAGGACTAGACTAGACTTAGACTTTCAAAATATGCTCAACCAAACAGTTGAGCTGGACATCAAAGGGTTTGGTGTCCTTTCTAAACGCCTCCGTTGTCTTGTGGCGTTTGCAAATTTTTTTCTTACTGTGTCGCGGCTTTTGCCGAAAAACAGTGTTTTTACATGAAAAAAGCTCCCCCTAGTGTCAGAAATGCCCGATCTCTCCCAAAATCACTCCAATTCTTCCTCGCACTAAAGTCTATGTGGGAATATAATTTGGAAACGACCCATGAAACATTTTTGAAAAAATACCCTGGAGTCGACTGTATGCACCAAATCTTATGTCTAAGTTTGGAGGTAAAGCTCCCCCTAGTGTCAGAATCATTCGACCGATCATTCCCAAAACCACTCCAGTTCTTCCTGAAACTAAAGTCTATGTCGGCATAAAATTTGAAAATGAACCGATTTAAAAAAAAAAAAACGATTAAAATCATGATTTGGGATGGAATTCGTTCTGCGTCAGGAACGCCTTCATACTGGAAGCCCGCTAATTTGTCGGATGGCTTCCCTTCCTGATGTTCTGCCCCCCAGCAGTAAATGCTTCAATGGTCTCACTTCTTATTTGTCCCTCTTGTCTGATTGTGATACAATAAGCATCTGTGCAAAACACAACGAGGCAAAACGATTTACGGGCCGAGAGTCGCGTCCCTCCCAGAAGACGACGGGACACCAGATGAGACTCTGGGCATGAATGGAGACAGATTTCTATTGTCTGAAAAACAAATATTTTCTACCGTAATCATTCAGAAACATTAAAGCCAGCTGTGTATCGAGTGTCGCTTTTTCAGTGTTTTATAATCCACATATTTGTGAAATGGGTCCCCCGTCCCCCCCCTCTATTGCTGTTTCTGACTATTTCTTGTACGGCTTTAATTTTGACAGGACAAACAGCAACAGGCTCAAAACAAGTAAAACTTATTTTCACGCTTTGAAACAAAGTTTTTTCTCCACATTCTGCTTGAACCGAAAAAGTAAAGAAAAAAATAGCCAGAGAAAAAATAAATAAACTAGGGAAGAATGATTTTGTTGCATATTTAAGTTCATGTTTTAATTAAAGTATCTTAGACGCTCTAAATGAACCATAAATAGACAAACAGTTAAAAAATAATAATAATAATAAAATTTTGTGTTTAGTAAAAAATTGGCAAATGTAATTAGATTAGCTGATTGGACCTTCTTTTTTTTTAGTCATATCAAATTAGATAATTCTGTTCAGAAAGTCGTCACATGCTTTAATATGCAAAACAAAAAAATCTTATTTCGCAAATTGGACTTTCTGAGTAGGACACCTCCTGCTCAGTGACCTCTTTGACCTGTTGTGTCCACCAGGGCTCTGTCCTTGGCCCCTTACTCTTGAGCATATATATATGCTGCTGCTGGTTATATTATAAAAAGGTTCAATCCCATTTTTCTGTCAGAAACAGCGACTCAAAATGTGTGAACAGGAGATTAAAGGGTTAAAACGGGACATTTCTCATTATCTCAACCAAAAATCTCCATTTTTTTTTTTCAGTGTGTCAGCAGGCCGCCGCGCACATACTCTTCTGAGACACAATAATGGGAGAAAAGAAAAAATCATGAATGTCGTTGTTTGAATGCAAATGCGGTTTAGGCCTTAAACGCATCATCCATGATCTTTATCTTCATGACTGGTTCCATCAAGTCCAGAGAGGTCTGCAAGTGTAGAGAGAGATAAGAGAGGATCCGTCTTTTCAAGCACATAACCGTACAAGCCATTACATTAAAACCACCCCGCCGGAAGAGCTCTGCAATGCAACGCGTGGTCAGAGGTGGAGGAAGTAACGTCTTCACTCCTGTGTGTTTCTGTGTTTGTTTGTCTGTTTGTCTGTTTGTCTGTTTGTTTGTGAACAAGATTATGGAAAAACAGCAGGTTTTATTTGCATGAAAGTTTTCCCAGAAGAAGGTTTTAGCATTTCCTTGAGGTGATTTCATTTTGGTGACGTGTTTTGCAGCATTTAAGATAAAATGAAATAAAATGAAATAAAATAAAATAAAATAAAATAAAATAAAATAAAATAAATACAATTAAATTAAATTAAATTAAATTAAATACAATT
Organism: Lophius americanus; assembly: GCA_037951165.1. NCBI lineage: Eukaryota > Metazoa > Chordata > Actinopteri > Lophiiformes > Lophiidae > Lophius > Lophius americanus. Next base: position 88,988 of record JBBDHG010000354.1, read on the forward strand.
AAATTAAAATTCCAAAAATAAAAAAATAAATTGAATTAAATAAAATAAATCAAAAAAAACAAAACAAAGTAAATCAAATTTTAAAAATATGTAGTAAAAAAATACTTGATTTAAAAAATTGAAATCAAAATGAAATAAAATGATATCCAATCAAAAAACGGTTTCAGGAGCTCATTCGATTCCTTTGCTGTTCCTCTCGAGGTTGGAGCTTGGGGCTCAGTGGGCTGAACAGAGACGCTGAAGTGGAAGTGGCAGGAGACTGGCGGCTACAGAGTTTGTTGGAGTTGTCGGTGGATTTAGAGGCTGGCAGTAGCTCAAACATTAACGTAGGAAATCTGCAGGAATCTTTCCGTTAGCTAGGCTACTGTTGGGTCTCGGCAGAGGTTTGATCTGTGCTTTTTTATAGTTTCAATAAGTTTCATACACAGTGAGCTCTGACATTTGAAGTCGAGCACTTATCCTCCACCGCACATTCTAATACTGACTTTTGCTTTGTTGATCAGAAAAATTGACAGAAATCCAAACCTTGGGCTGATGATGCATGAAATTATATTGAAGCAGCTTTCTCCTAAAATAGAACAAATTATGTTCAAATGTTAGAAAACAAATGGAGCGCTCGACCCTGAAATGATTAGCGGCCTTTGAAGTGTTAGCTAATGGCGCTCCCGATATAGAAGCATCGTTTTACCCAGATGATTTACATTTCCTGCCGGCTGCTGTTCAAGGCCAGTACTTTTGTCCTGACGCGTATCCATAGAAGTGGGAAAGCCATCCCAGAGAATAGAACGTGACGGTACTTCCTGCCCGCCGTGGCTGCGGTAATCAAACCCAATCTTCAAAAATGGAGGCGTGTATCCTCTGAAGTGGAACCGTCAAGCAGAACAAAGACAACAGAAAGAACTGGAGGAAGTTTCCAGCGTCGCTTCTGTGAAACGAGTGACTTTCTGGACTGAAGTCTGTCCAGAAAGTCATTACTTCTGCTTTTGTCTGAGGCTCCGGTGTTTCAGATGTCATCCCCAATATCTGCACAGATAAATTTCTCTCTCCGAACTTGAACACCTGACAATGCGGGATCAGAGAAAAACACGCCGGCGCTGCAATCATCCAGCTGTTCTCCATCCTGAGGTCGGAATGCGGTGCCATGCGAAGCCCGCGGAGAACGCATTCATTAGAGGATTAGGGCCCACACTTTGTACCGACACAAGAATGAGGGCAGCTGAAAGGAGAAGAATGAAATGATCAAAATGATATTCCAGCAGCGTTTTGTGCATGAGAGGAGATGCGGGCGGCACAAGTCGTGGCAATCAAAACAAAAGGCAAAGATCCTCTCTGTCCTGGAGCAGCGGCATGCTGGCAAAGAAAACAGCTGAGGCGGAATCCGACCGCGGCTAAGCCCCCTTTTCATGTCCTGTTTTAAAAGGTGTCAAAGAAGCCCAGAACAAAGACGTCGTGGCCCGTTTGGTGCTTCTTTAACCCTTTAATGTCCCCCCCAGTCGTTTGGTTGAGCTCATTTTTTCATCACTATTTCTTAAAGAAAATGTGACTGAATCTGCGTTCAGTGTTAGCATGTATGTGCTAAAAGTTGGGGGGTCGAGGATGGAGCCCTGAGGGACACCAGAGGCCAAAGGGGGCACAGCGGAGAAGAAGGTATTAATCATGGCTGTTGATTAAGTCCGATTCTAATGGTAGGATTTTTAATTTTTACATTTTAAAGCATGTGATGATTTACTAAACAAAATAATGCAACTTGTTACGTCCAGAAAAAAATTTACCAACTGTTCGAGCTAATCTAATTAAAATCCTGAAATAGAAACATTTTTTGAGCCTGATTATTATTATTTTTGTTCCCATTTAAAAACATGCTTGACAAAAAAAAAAGAAAAAAGATTTGTCTTTTTTTTTATGAAGTCAATAAATGCCCAAAATAAGATATGCAAAATAAAAAACATTTCCGTAAGCTTTGTCTTTGTGAGACAATTGAAACTAAATACAAAAATGTTTCAGCCAAAAAGAGAAATTAGAGGGATTTGTATTCATCTTTTTATGTTCCTATATTTATAGAATATATATCAATATCTTTCTTTAATCAAAAGACTGTTTCATTTTTTGCACCTGATCTGAATTTAATGGACTTATTTACTAAATAATAATATAGACATTATTGTAGCATTTTCTGATTGAATATCTCTACATTTACTATAAAATGATTAATCTTTTGGTCAAGCATGTTATTAAATACTAAAATGATTTCGTCATGAGAGTTTGTATTAAATCAGCTCCACCTTTTTCTTTTTTGGTCGTATCAAGTTTCAGAATTCTGTTTAGCTAATCTTCATACTCTCAAATATTCTCAAATAAATCCTCCGTATCAAATAGGACTTTTCTCTATAGCCATTATTAATGCCCCTTTGACCCGTGGTGGGCCTCAGGGCTCCATCCTCGGCCCCCTTACTCTTCAGCATAAACCCGCTGCCACTGGGTCACATGACAAACAGCCTCAGTCACATTCTTCAATAAGAAATAGTGAGTCGAACAGTCGAGCAGGACATTTCAGAGTTTTAAGTGCTGACAATAGGTCCTCTGTATTATTATTTCATAGAGTGTAAGAAGACAAGTTAGTTTCTGGAGCCGCAGCACAGCAGGCCCAGCAGCAACGTGTCGTTCAAAAGACGGATTCAAAAAGTAATTCAGTTAGGGAGCATTTCATGGGAATGCTATGAATCTTCTAGGGACTTCCAGTAAGAACATATTTTTAAGTGGAGATGTCTGCTCTCTCGTACTTCATTCTCTCGCTGTCCTAAGAAGAAAAAAAAAAGAAGAACAGTCCTAACATGTTTCGACGGCAGGTCCAATGCAAACAAAGGCGTCGCATTTCTCTGCTTGTTTATTGAGAGTTTCAATAATAGGCAATTTGGCAGCTGCAGCAGGAATCCTCAGCCGAAAAGCCTTAAAAAAAAAAGAAAGAAAGAAAAGGCAGTATGTGTGGTCTGGTGCTGCCATGGCAGCGAATGCCAAGGAAGCAAGAAGGCCGGGGGCCAGCGTGTTTCCCGTAGCATAACACATGCCGACAGCAGGCAGACATGGCAAACTGGACTCTCCTTGTTCTCACACTCGCTGCCAAATTGGAGGAAATTCTTCCAGTGGCAAGTGGGCCTATCAATTACTCACTTAAAACAAACATCCAAGGCTCTTCGAATATCAACATGGTGCGGGGGGGCCGGGGGGGGGGGGGGGGGGGGGGGGACCACACACACACACACACACACACGGAGTCACCTTTAAGCTCTCCCTTCCCTCACCTTTCACATCGCACCAACTATTTTCACCACGTTTCTATCAAAACCTTTTTATTCGATACGAAGCATTTGGTGGGGGGGGGGGGCTATTAAGTATGACGGACAGGGACCCCAATCTCTACTATTCCGAAAAGACAAGCGGAGTTCTTATTTTTCTTTATCTACGGAGTCTTTTTTTCCCCTCTCGAAATCCTTCTTTTGTTTGTACCTTAAAGAT
>JBBDHG010000354.1:95000-147597 GCA_037951165.1 Lophius americanus
TACAAAAACTCTTCTTATCCTTTAATGGTCTGAACACTTAAGTGTTAAGTTTCTGAACAACAAGTATTACATCAATAAAAAAATCATGTTCTCTCAAATCGATGATTTTATATATTTCAGACCAGGGTGGGGAAAGAAAAAAAAAAACATTCGTCTTTGATTAGCGGCCGCGGGGATACGACATCATCGCCGCGGCGGTTGCTGAATATTGGGCAGTGATGGCAGGAAAGACGCCGCCTGAGCTTTTGGGAGCTAAAGCTACATGTCAGCAGCTTTAAGACGCGGACCATCATTTATCTGGTGTCAGGGGTCCAAAACCCACCGCCGACTGGGAGTATCGAACACAGCAGGGCGTTTTCTCACAGGATGAGGAGACTTTCATTGGAAGTGTTGACAGTGCGAGGACGCCCTATCCAAACCCCCCCGCCCCCGCCTCCCGACGGCTCCACCGGCAGCTCCCGATACAACAAAGACTCCCAGAGAACGGCGGGCCGTTAAGTTTAATGACGGTAGGATGAGGAATGTTATCCGCCGACGGTTCGCCAAAATACTTTTTATCCCCGAAAAGTCGGGCGGATTATGGAACCGCCGCCGCCAAGGATCCGTCCGTGTTAACGCGGTAACTCAAGAACCACGTCATGGATCGTTTGGGCCTCAGAGCTGTCAGAGATAAAAGCTCCTCCTCTTGATGGAAATATATAACCGACCTTTCCAAACATCAGTCCAGTCCTTCCTCTCACTAAGGTCTTTGTGGGTTTAAAACTTGAAAATGAGCCGTAGAAAAGTTTTTCGAGCTGTCCCAATTTCCGCAACCTCCCCCGACTTTTCGCAGATATAATAATGACGATGTATTGTCCGTCTCCGAAAACTTTTGGAATCTCCATCGCCGCCATCGGCGCGTCGGCTGGCGCTGCAGATCCTTCGTGTTATCGCGATAACTCAAAAACTATATCAGGGATTCTTTTCAAATTTTCTACGCTCATAGAATTTAGTGTGGGGAAGAACTTGGATTTGGAAATGTTTGGTTGAATACTTCCGACAATAGCGGGAACTTTATCGCTAAATGATTTTCGGCGATAATCCCTCAACCTTTGGTCCGACTTTTTTTTAATTATTAAGAACACTTTAAGCAGACATAACTCAAAAACTTTTCCATGGATCACCTTCAAACTTTACACCTACATAGACCTCAGTATGAGGAAGTACTGGAGTGATTTTGGTAAGCGAGCGGATCTATCTTCTCTATATTATATTGTAATCTTATAGTTCACATTTCACTCCGTTTGAGTAGCTGAGTGAAATACAGTGGACACAACTTTACATTTAATTTTGAAGGAGTTCAACCGGGGCGTTGGTTTGTACAACGCAGGAGATTGGGGAATTTTTCCGGGGATACACCCTTGCTGTTGGGGACGACAGCTTAGATCTAGTTGCAATTTGAACTGTAACGAAAAGGGCGGCGGATGTTAGCTGCGACTAAAATCTCAATTTGCTGTTGCTTTAATGGACTAAGATAAGATCCAAGTTTGACGGGATAACAATCAAACAGGATTTATCTCAACAGGATCTCCAGCGTACATGAAAACGTGGTCTGAGGTAGCAGCTCTGACAGACGGGATGTTGGAAATTTACTCATGGCTGTCGACCATGAGAATAAATACGGACCTGGGTTTTCATATCAAACTAATAAGAGACATATGGAGGAGAGAAAAAGGCATCGGTCGCCCACAGGGAGGATTGATGTGGCGAGAGAGAGATCATAGCGGCAAACGGTTTTTCTTGTGCTGTTGCGAAAACAGACGCCGGGACGCTGCAAGTAGCAACCGCTAGAAAATTAGTGGTTTTAGAAGCAAATGAGAAATATGACCGCGGGTGACTTTGAACGCCATGAAACAACATACGCCACAACAATGTGTACAATAAAAGTACGGGGTCCTTCCAGATGTTCTCTATTTGATTAGGTTTTCACTCCTGTGTGTTTATCTGTTTGTCTGTTTGTCTGTTTGTCTGTTTGTCTGTTTATCTGTTTGTCTGTTTGTCTGTTTGTCTGTTTGTCTGTTTGTATGTTTGTCTGTTTGTATGTTTGTATGTTTGTCTGTTTGTCTGTTTGTCTGTTTGTCTGTTTGTATGTTTGTCTGTTTGTATGTTTGTATGTTTGTCTGTTTGTCTGTTTGCTTGTTTGTATGTTTGTATGTTTGTCTGTTTGTCTGTTTGTATGTTTGTCTGTTTGTATGTTTGTATGTTTGTCTGTTTGTCTGTTTGTCTGTTTGTATGTTTGTCTGTTTGTATGTTTGTATGTTTGTCTGTTTGTCTGTTTGTATGTTTGTCTGTTTGCTTGTTTGTCTGTTTGTATGTTTGTCTGTTTGTATGTTTGTATGTTTGTCTGTTTGTCTGTATGTCTGTTTGTATGTTTGTCTGTTTGTCTGTTTGTCTGTTTGTATGTTTGTCTGTTTGTTTGTTTGCTTGTTTGTCTGTTTGTATGTTTGTCTGTTTGTCTGTTTGTCTGTTTGTATGTTTGTCTGTTTGTCTGTTTGTCTGTTTGTATGTTTGTCTGTTTGTATGTTTGTCTGTTTGTATGTTTGTATGTTTGTCTGTTTGTCTGTTTGCTTGTTTGTCTGTTTGTATGTTTGTCTGTTTGTCTGTTTGTATGTTTGTCTGTTTGTCTGTTTATCTGTTTGTCTGTTTGTATGTTTGTCTGTTTGTCTGTTTGTCTGTTTGTATGTTTGTCTGTTTGTATGTTTGTATGTTTGTCTGTTTGTCTGTTTGCTTGTTTGTCTGTTTGTATGTTTGTCTGTTTGTCTGTTTGTCTGTTTGTATGTTTGTCTGTTTGTATGTTTGTATGTTTGTCTGTTTGTCTGTTTGTCTGTTTGTATGTTTGTCTGTTTGTATGTTTGTATGTTTGTCTGTTTGTCTGTTTGTATGTTTGTCTGTTTGCTTGTTTGTCTGTTTGTATGTTTGTCTGTTTGTATGTTTGTATGTTTGTCTGTTTGTCTGTATGTCTGTTTGTATGTTTGTCTGTTTGTCTGTTTGTATGTTTGTCTGTTTGTTTGTTTGCTTGTTTGTCTGTTTGTATGTTTGTCTGTTTGCTTGTTTGTCTGTTTGTCAGCTTGTCTGTTTGTATGTTTGTCTGTTTTTATGTTTATCTGTTTGTCTGTTTGTATGTTTGTTTGTTTGTATGTTTATCTGTTTGTCTGTTTGTCTGTTTGTTTTTCACAGAGATTAGAGAAAAACTACAGGACGGATTTGCATGAAAAGATTTTGACATTCCCTAGGGGTGAATAAATGTTGGTGTCGCTGCACGTTTGACAACATTTAAAATAAAATAAAGTATAATACCTAGAAAAAGTGCGTAGCACGCAAACCTCCGCCAATACACAACAGCCACCGAAGGGAAGAAAAAAGTGATACACATTCCATTAATTTACGCAGAGTTATTGCCAGCATCTAAATCTACCGACAACTCCGACAAACTCTCTGACTATCTCTCTAATAGTCTGCAGCCGCTCGTCTCCTGCGCAGTCCACTTCAGCGTCTCTGGTGACCCCACTGAGCCACCAGCTCCACCCCCAAGTGAACTTCAAAGGCAAATAAACATTTACTAGGATGAGATACTGGAAGAAACGAGTAAATACCCGCTGTTAAAGCAATTAATAATACAGTATGTAGTTAGCAAAAAACAACAACGGCTAGCTTGTAAGGTTGCTAACTGCTAAACATCAACGTCAGCTTGTTGCAACTTAAAGTAATCAAATATTCATAGATCAGAAGTAGCATTAAAAAACTTAACGAAACTGATTATCAATCATATTTAATATAAATATTTGCTGTGTCATCAGACTAATTAGCAGATTGTTAACGGAAAAATCCAGCAATTAGATGGCCCCCACGGATAAATGTTCCCGCATTACATATTTTCACCAAACCTATTTATTTTGATAAGTTTTGTGTCGTTTCAACACTGTTTATCGACGCTACTAGCCTGTAAATGGTTCCAAAGCTAACAGCGAATACAAGCGACCGTTCCGCTTCTGCAGCTACTTGCTTTATGAAATGGAATCCGTTGCGTCCAACACCCCAGTCCCAAAACCGTCTTCGTCTGCTGGCATGGAAAGGTTTTTACATACGATACCAAATTGTTGCTGTTCATTAATCGACATTTAAAAGCAGATCACAAATATCGATGACCCAGTTTGTACTACTCTCCACTTAGAACTCTGAAAGAACCGAGCTGCCATCGGATCACGTTACACAGAAAAAGGACTTGTGGCCCCGCAGGCTTCGAGCTGAAGCCTCATTTCCTTCTAAATCCTAACGACAATATTATTCCAAAACCAGCAAAGCGTTTCACGTCTTATCAAAAGAGAAACGGTTACTGAAACTGTAGCTAAATAAAGTTCCGGAAAGGATTGAGCAACTATTTGGCCCCTTCCTTTCGCTCCAAAATACAATGTGAAACAACTGTTGTGTATTCAAATACTCTAACTGTGTACATGTTTTACTTCACTTTTACTCATTAAACTAGTGATGTCAATCAATCAATGTGTCAAAACTAAATTCCCTTTGTTGTTGCCGTTCTCATATTTTCCTACTATCACATTTTACTTGGCGCTTGTCTTTGATTCTGTTGCTGATATTCCTGGACAGGAACTCAAGGAGCGGCGGAGGTGAGGAGATTTGGGGAAGCTCAGAATTGCACATCTGCTGTTTGCAGATGATGTGGTTCTATTGTCTTAATTTATCTTATGGAATCATGTCTGACACCATGTTGACATGACGTCCAGGACATTTGGAAGAAACTCAGCCCAGCACCATCAAAGATCCACCACCATGCTTCGCAATGGGTATGAGGGGCTTTTCTCTATGGTTTTTCTTTCTTGCTAGGCCACACCCATCTTTATGTACCTTTGTTACCAAAGAGCTCCACTTTGGTCTCATCTGACCTCTGACCTTGTTCCAGTGAAAGTCCCGGGGGTGTTTGTCAAACTTTAGCGGCGTTAGCTTGTGTGTGGACCACAGCAGAGGCTTTTTTTCTTCCTGCCCTCCCAAACAGCTGTTGTTGGTGTCGGCGCCATCTGATGGTGGTTAGGGAGCCTTTCTGACCCCAAGATTCCACTGACCTCTGACCCCTCTAGCTGTGATCTTTGGAGAGTCGTTGCTTGGGTTGATTTAAATTAAGGCGATGAGTATAAACAATAAAGACATTTTTTCTGCTGCTGGTTTCAGTCCAGTGTGAGGCCGCGGTTCTCTGCTGGGAAATGGTGGACCACCCCCCTCTGGGCGGGAGTTAGTTGCTTCTTCAAGCGAAGGAGCTTAAGTTTCTTGGTGTCTCGCTCTGGGGTGATGGGAGAACACTAAACCGCCGTGAGATGGAGCGGCGGTCTGGTGCGTCATCAGCAGTAATGACGGTGTTTTATCAGTGCATTGCGGTGAAGGGAGAACTGAGCCGTAGAGCACAGCGTTCAATTATCGAAGTCAGTCTATGCTCCACCCCTCTCCTCTGGTCACGCTCTCTGGTGGCGACTGGAAGAATGAGGTGGAGAACACGAGGTTGCTTTGTAAGAGCCGGGCTCAGCCTGAGGGATTAGGTCCGGAGTTTGGAGTTTGGGAGCTCTGTAGCCTTCGTCTTGAACGGAGGCAGGTGAGGTGATTCCGGCGTCTGACCTGGATGCCTCCCTTGGAGGTTTTCCAGACACCTCCAACTGGAACGAGACCCAACTCTCTGGAATAACTGTACATCTTATTTGTCCTGGAGACGCCTCAGAATCCCCCAGGATGAGCTGGAGACTGTTGCTGGGGAGAGGGACGTCTGGAAAAACCCCAGCTAAGAGGGAACATTTTACTTTATATTATTATCTCTGCATTCTAGTATCCTTCTCCCACAACTACCTGCTAAGTACGTTGGTGAGGATTGTTTTTTTTTGTTTTTGTTTTTTACCATTACTTTATTTTCAACCGGCTCCTCCTGGACGAGGGTCCGAGTCTCCCTGAGGAGGACAGTGAGAAGTATTCAGGGAGTCATTTACGTTGATGCGTTTCATTCATCGTAGCCGTTTCCCCTTTTTGCTGATAAAGCAACCAAAATTCCCCTCTTGTCTTATTTAACCTTGTGATTAACTTAACGTTTGCTTTCAGCAGGCTCAGCAGTGAGTGGGGGGGGGGGGGGGAAGCCCCCAAACATATGTGATGCATCATAAGCCTGTATTTCTCGAAGAGGGACATATGTTGCATCACTCACACATTTTTATGTGGTGACTGTTTTTTTTTTTTTGTGTTTTTTTTTGAAAGCAGTACAAAAAAAAAAAGCCAAGGAAAAAGTGAGGGCTAATTTTTCTGTGTAAGATTAAAAATAATAACTTCACCAACACCGAGGCAGAGGGTGAACTTGAGAGCTTTAAAGCTCACAAATAAGTCTGCTGGGAACCGGGCTGAACCTTTAAACTCATGTTCTGTCTTCAGTGGAAGACTTAAAACTATAAATACAGGAAAATAAAGTGAAACACAGATGCGACCCGGCATGCTAGCTACCTAGAACCCCGGGTCTGGCGTCCTGGAGAGATGGTGAGTTCACTGGTGGGACGAACCGAGCCAAAGCCAGCTCTTGCTGTTGCTCTGGACTTTTATTATGGCCGTTCAGGAACGCGCCTCATTGGACAGCTGATGTAACTTCCCTTCTGGGTCTCGGTGATCACACTCTCACTTCAACTCCTCCTGCCAGGGGATGATTTTCCAGAAGAATGGCTTCCTTACCGAACGACGACGGTTTACAGGATATTCAGCCAGACGGGCAAAAAAGCAAATAAATGGACATCCGATGCAGCGAATCGGAGACCCGTGTGGTGATTCATACACCTTTGTCCAATAGTCAGGGGGAGAAATGGGAGCTGGATCCAGAGCCTCCTGGGTCGGGTTTCACACGAGCGGGCCAATCAATGACTCAACAGAACCGTTCTGAGACAGACTAAATGAAAGTGGACGCCGTGGTGGGCCACAGGAACAGGTGATTTAAAAATGTCCAAAGGCAAAACTTTTCAGAACCGGGCCTACGCTGCCGTCCCAAACAGCGAGGGTATGTCCCCCAAAAGTCTCCGATCCCCTTGGTTGTACAAGAAATCCCCCTGATCGAACTCCTCAAATTTAACCGTAACTTATTTCCACTATGTTTATTAATATAAAAAATAAAATAGTACATTTTGAACTGTAAAAGATGAAAAGAATATATAATATATTAATAGATAAAAGATGGGTAATAATACGATATTTACGTTACATTTCCTCGAACCGATTCATCCGAACCACATCTGGACTAAATCTGAGAAATATGTAACCGACTTTTCCCAAAATATCAATGCAATTCTTCCTCGCACTGATGTCTATTTAGGTATATAATGAAAAAATTACCTATGAGATATTTTTTGAGTTATGTACAGAAAACTGTATATCGTAAAAAGAAAAAAGAAAAAAGAAGCTCCCCCTAGTGAGTGAAATATGAACTATTGGAAAAAACTACAATGTATACGGGATACATCTCCTTGAGTCTAATCGTGTAAACCAGGTTTTCGACTAACTTAAACCAACGATTAACATTCATTCCCGTTCTTCCTTACACTGCGGTCTATGTGTGTCTAAAGTTTAAACATAATCCATAATATAGTTTATGAGTTATCGCACTAACACGAAGGAACGCGATGCTGATTCCATTATATCCCGACTTTGGGGAGATATAAATACACTTTAGTAATTATTTCCGTGAAAAAGAATATTATGGAATCGTGATAGGTCTTTTTAAGCCATGAAAAAGATCTTAGTTCGAGGAAGAACTGGACCGATTTTGGGAAAGGTCGGTTGTATATTTCCGTTACACAGTGGAGCTTAAACTCTTTAAAGGTCTTTAAAGCTTTCAGGCCATAATTTCTCAATTATCTAGTTCAAATTTGGTGCGTATGAATCGAGTCGAGGGGATCTGTCTTGTTTACTTCCTGTTTTAATATAATAGTTTACATTTTACTCACTATGGGATGTTTTCCGAAACAATGTTTTCCGGATATAACGCAAAAACCACGAAAATGGTTTTTGGTCCTTTGATTGCTTTGAAATAAAACGGGGCTGTAGCTTTTTTTCCATCATTCATTCGTCTTAGCTGAGTCATCAGCCACCACCACCAGTATCCAGACTCCAAGGGGGCGGGGTATAGCTTTGCTGCTGCTCTCTCTCCCCGAAGAGTCTGAGCCTATCAAATCTATTTCTGATGGATTAATTATCATCTGCTGGACTGAACTCTACTTCATTCCTTGTCCCTCCGGATTAAAGCAGTGTGTGCGAGAAGGACGTAACAGGAAAACCACGTCATCGGTGCTGGACGTTCTTCGGAGTCGTGTGGCTAACGATGCGCCGGCGACAGCCGCTGCCTTTCTAACGTGCTTTAATAATCGCCTGATTATTAATTCAGGCGCTCTTCAGCGAATCGCATTTAACGTTGTCCCGTCAGTCTCAACAGTTGGAATAGTCCGTACTTTTATTTTAGCTCCTCAAGTTGTGAGCTAGTCCGTGCTAGCTAGCTAAACAAAATCTGGCGCCCGACTGACGTGACTGATAACTACATACGACACCCTTTGATCTTGAAGCGGGTTTGACGTAGACGAAATCTGAACACAAGTGGTCCGCTGGACACGTTTGGAGACGCAGGCGTAAACGACAAGGAAGCGAGACGGCTGTCCGCCCGTCACCCGGTCAGATTTAAAACCAAATCTTCAGGATCGCCATCTTCATCGCGCCTCAGGTTCTGGGTTCAAATCCTGCTTTGCCCAGATTTTTGGTCCATAGACAAAGAAACATCAAAGGAATCAAAGGAACAATAGCCACATCGTGACGTAACGACTCCAAACGGCATTTTTATCTTTTCATTTGAGATGCTGCAAAAAGATGTAACGCCACCAAAAAAATTTTAATCACCTTTACATTTATTCCCCGTAATCCTTCTCACACACACAACCAAACAAACAAACAAACAAACAAACAAACAGAAAAAAAACAGACGGGAGTTAAAAACGAAACGTCCTTGGAGGAGGTAGTAAAAGAAATGAAATAGTAACAGAAAACACAACGTGCCGAAACTAGCAAAAAAAAATAAAAAATGTAATAAATAAATAATTCAAATGAACGATTTTAAGGTCTTAACTTTTTGTACGTCATGGGAATTAAAGCATAAAAGAGCGTCGCCCATAGCGACAGAGACTCAAGTGAATCTTAAAGGAACTAAAGACGTAAAGATAAAGATCTCTGGCCTGAGCCTTGAATCGTAGCGCATAGCGCAGCGCTAGCTAAGCGGGGTAGGCGATCCGGGTCCGAGGTGCAGGTCACATCCTTCTGACCGGCCTGAAGGCCAACTGAAATAGTCACATGGTGCCGGGGCGAGTGACCCACTTGTTTAAAGCAGACACCTGCTGGTCTTCATTAGGACTGAGGTTATTGTCTCTGGCGGTCACGCAGGACTGCAACCTCAGCGTTTCTGGGCAGAGGAGTTTCGAGGTGGACGATCTGCAGCAGCGAGACGGGCCTGTGGGCAGGGCGCGACACAGGATGCTAGGAAACAACAGAAAAGTCTGTCTGAGGATTTCCTCCGTCAGGCCTCACATTTGTCTCCGCGTCCCGACGCCAGAAAATGTTAATACCTAAGGGGTGATATCATGAAGCGCGGCCGAGTCGTGGACCCGGGAAGAGTTTATGGATCATAATTGTATCAGCTGTGCTTCAGCGTTTTTCATAACCTCCACCGAGACGGTTCTGTTTCCACCCCAGGGTGTTTGTCTGTTTGTTTTCTTTGTTTGTCTGTTTGTTTTCTTTGTTTGTCTGTTTGTGTTCTTTGTTTTTCTGTCTGTTTTCTTTGTTTGTCTGTTTGTGTTCATTGTTTGTCTGTTTGTTTTCTTTGTTTGTCTGTTTGTGTTCTTTGTTTTTCTGTCTGTTTTCTTTGTTTGTCTGTTTGTTTTCTTTGTTTATCTGTCTGTTTTCTTTGTTTGTCTGTTTGTGCTCTTTGTTTGTCTGTTTGTTTTCTTGGTTTGTCTGTTTGTGTTCTTTGTTTGTCTGTTTGTGTTCTTTGTTTGTCTGTTTGTTTTCTTTGTTTGTCAGTTTGTTTTCTTTGTTTGTCTGTTTGTTTTCTTTGTTTGTCTGTTTGTGTTCTTTGTTTGTCTGTTTGTGCTCTTTGTTTGTCTGTTTGTTTTCTTTGTTTGTCTGTTTGTTTTCTTTGTTTGTCTGTTTGTTTTCTTTATTTGTCTGTTTGTGTTCTTTGTTTGTCTGTTTGTGCTCTTTGTTTGTCTGTTTATTTCTTGGTTTGTCTGTTTGTGTTCTTTGTTTGTCTGTTTGTGTTCTTTGTTTGTCTGTTTGTGCTCTTTGTTTGTCTGTTTATTTCTTGGTTTGTCTGTTTGTGTTCTTTGTTTGTCTGTTTGTGTTCTTTGTTTGTCTGTTTGTGTTCTTTGTTTGTCTGTTTGTTTTCTTTGTTTGTCTGTTTGTTTTCTTTGTTTGTCTATTTGCTTTCTTTGTTTGTCTGTTTGTTTTATTTATTTGTCTGTTTGTGTTCTTTGTTTGTCTGGTTTTTTTCTTTGTTTGTCTGTTTGTTTTATTTATTTGTCTGTTTGTGTTCTTTGTTTGTCTGTTTGTTTTCTTTGTTTGTCTGTTTGTTTGTAAGCAGGATTATGGAAAAACTACGTGACGGATTTGCATCACTTTTCTTTGGTATATCCTAGAAGTGATTAAATTCTGGCGATGCTACGTGTTTCCAACATTTACAATAAAATAAAATAAAACACAAATCAGTTGCTACCCTTGATCCTTTGATTCCTTTGATGTTCATTTGGGGGAGGGGCCTGGGGCTTCCTTTGATGTTCCTTTGGGGGTGGAGCTGGGTCGTCATTTTCAAGAGTTCCTTTGATGACGCTTTGGGATTGGAGCTAGGGGCTCAGTGGGCTGAACGGAGATGCTGAAGTGGAAGGCTAAGCAGACAAGCGGCTACAGAGTATCTGAGAGATCCTCAGAGGGTTTGTTGGAGTTGTCAGTAGATTTAGAGGCTGGCAGTAACTCCGTCATTGACGTTGGAATCTGCATGAATTCTTCCGTAGCCTAGGATACCGTTGTACCTTGGCGGAGGTTTACTCTCTCTGTTCTGTTTCTAGTTTAAAAACAAACCCACAATACCGGCGAACGCGACGTCCGTCCATTGACAAACGTACTTCCGTACATTTATAGTTATTTTACATCATGGAAGGTCCAAAATCTCTCCGGGCTGCCAGAGTTGTCGGTGAATGCCCTCCTGTTGGATCTGTGCCACCGAGAACGGGAACAGTGACAGACTTCTGGGAGCTCAGATCCAGTTGGCCGGTTCCAACATTACACATCCTTCGGGTTGACTGGGCTCGGGCCCCAGTTGGGAAGGAGGGAAAAAACGCTGCTGCTTTATTTCCTATTTCTCAGCGTAGAAGAAGGAAAAATGGAAATGAAGATTGTTGGTGGAGAGAAGTGTACGAAGTGTTTACGGCGCGTGACATATTCTCTCTTCTCAAAACGCAACTCTTTTTATAGAGTACAGTAAATATTATGTCACTACGGCGCATGTGGACACGGAGTTAAAGAGTGGAAGCGGGTTCTGCCAGAACCGGTCGCAGTTCTGACGGCCGCTATTAACAGACATCAGTCATCGTTAAAATGTACGTCGAGAACTTTCGAGCGAGAGTTTCTCTGAAGTGTCTTTTTAATATGATTGGTGGCGGAGGGATTGAGAGTCATGTTGATGTGGATTGATTGTAGCTCTCTTTCTTCAAACTGAGGACAAATGCGGCGGCGGGTGATTAAATCCAGGCCCGCCGCTTGGACGTGTCTGGGGTGGATTTTCCGAGAGCAGGGGACTTGGCGCCGGGGATCCTGGGTATTTTCCACCCTGATCTCTGCTTGGCAGAGGTCTAAATAATAAAGCTCTTTTTTCCTGAGCTGCCCGGGGTTCCCTGTGTACAAACACAAGCCCCACCCCCACCTCGCATCACCCCCCCCCCCCCCCCCCCCCCCCCCCCCGGCCACCACCGCCACCCTCACACCCTCCACCCCCCCACCACCTCTGCTGATTGAACAGCAGCAGCAGCCATAGGGGTCTAACTCGTAGCCCACTCAGCTCCCGTCCTGAGGCTGTCTGAACCTCTGCCCCCCCCCCCCCCGGCCCCCCGCCCCCCACCCCCGTCAGCCTCATTTGCTCTGGAGGTAATTTAGCGGGATCAAAGTGCGCTCTACAAAAAGGTCTAATCAATGCACGCAGGAAGCAGCTCATAACGACAAACCGACATCGGCTGTACAGAGAAAAAAAAAATGTCTGCAAAAGCTCCGGGGGAGTTTTTTTTCGCCGGCGCTCCACTCCTCTGCTGATTTTCTTTTTCGGCCTAAACTGTTATTCTTAATTGCATCATGGCGTGCGACAGGGTGTGAGTTCAGAGCGATCACGTAAATGTGGCGAGCGGTGATGAAACGTCCATTCATGCACGCCGTGCACCGATGTGTGTTTATTTAACTACTGTGCAGGTTAATCTGGGTCCTCAAAGCCCGGTGCTGTGTGTCGTGCCAAGGCCCACAATCCCTCGGCGCTCTGATCCGCCTGCCAGCTTTTGAAACCCGAGGCGTCCAAAGAACCTCCTCTAAAAATTTATGTCCCGGGTCTCTCTGCCACCGGGATGAAACATTTAAAGGTAAATCAAAGTAAATGAAAAATGGGATTTATGTGTGTGTGTGTGTGTGTGTGTGAGTGAGTGTATGTGTATGTGAGTGTGTGTGTGTGTGTGTGTGTGTGTGTGTGTATGTGTGTGTGTGCTGAACTACGGTGGTGTTTGTCATTAAAACGTGTCACCAACAGGTTTTGTTCACTCTTCATGCCCATTGAGGCGTTGAATGGCACTCCAGTCTCTGCGTAGGTGAAAGAGTGAGTCTGCTTTAACAGACACACAGTCTGCTTTAACAGACACACAGTCTGCCTTAACAGACACACAGTCTGCTTTAACGGACATACAGTCTACTTTAACAGACATACAGTCTGTTTAACAGACATACAGTCTGCTTTAACAGACACACAGTCTGCTTTAACAGACACACAGTCTGCTTTAACAGACATACAGTCTGTTTAACAGACATACAGTCTGCTTTAACAGACACACAGTCTGCTTTAACAGACACACAGTCTGCTTTAACGGACATACAGTCTGCTTTAACAGACATACAGTCTGTTTAACAGACATACAGTCTGCTTTAACAGACACACAGTCTGCTTTAACAGACACACAGTCTGCTTTAACGGACACACAGCCTGCTTTAACAGACACACAGTCTGCTTTAACAGACACACAGTCTGCTTTAACAGACACACAGTCTGCTTTAACAGACATACAGTCTGTTTAACAGACACACAGTCTGCTTTAACAGACACACAGTCTGCTTTAACAGACACACAGTCTGCTTTAACAGACACACAGTCTGCTTTAACAGACATACAGTCTGCTTTAACAGACATAAAGTCTGCTTTAACAGACACACAGTCTTCTTTAACAGACACACAGTCTGCTTTAACAGACATACAGTCTGTTTTAATAGACATACCGTTAGACTGGGGGGGAAATTAAGTAATCTTTCCCTTTCTACCGGTTGAGACATCTTTCCCATGAACAATAAAATGACAAAAACACATAAACTTCAGGGAACAGCGGAAGAAATTAGTCTGCGTCTGTTTAGCCTAACAGCAGCAGCAAATCCCCACGCCCACTGAACACATCGCAACGCAATTTTCACGGCAGCAGGGAAAGTGAATAAGTGTGCTGTAAAAACAGCGACTTAAACATGTGTGTGTGTGTGTGTGTGTGTGTGTGTGTGTGTGTGTGTGTGTGTGTGTGTGTGTGTGACAGTGAACAGTTCTCTCTTCCTCACGCACCAACGGGAATGCCTCAGTGTTTTTGCCAGAATCTGATTATTTACAGGTATGTGCTGTAAACTTAAGTGCAGACGCAGCAGAGCATCATGGGAAGGTGAAAAAAGAAGAAGCAGGCATTCGGATTGGGACTGAAACAGATTATTAGTACGAGCAGCAGAAGTAGAAGTAGGTTTATAATTAGTTTAGTGGCTGTTACTTCTGCTTCTCGCCCATCTGGCCCCGCCCCTAATCGCTGTATGAGTTGGTTGTTGCATTTATTATTGTTATTGTTGTTAATATTAGTATTAAATAATGATTATAATAATGATTATAAATATCATTGGGACTCGTTCTCATGCTTCATAAAGTCGAAAACACACACACACACACACACACTCACACTCACACACACACACTCACACACACACACACACTCACACTCACACAAAAACTCACACACATACACACACACACACACAAACTCACACGCACACACTCACTCACACACACACTCACACACACACACACACACACACACACACGCACACACGCACACGCACACAATCAAACTCACACACACACACACACGCACTTACACACACACTCTCACACACACACACACACACTCACACACACACACACACACGCACTCACACACACACACTCTCACACACACACACACACACTCACACACACACACACACACACACTCACACACACACACACACACGCACACAATCAAAGTCACACACACACACACACACGCACTCACACGCACACATACTCACACTCACACACACACACACACACACACTCACACACACACTCACACACACACACACACACACACTCACACACACACACACACGCACACGCACACAATCAAACTCACACACACACACACACACGCACTCACACGCACACATACTCACACTCACACACACACACACACACACACTCACACACACACACACACACACACTCACACACACTCACACACACACACTCACACACACACTCACACACACACTCAGGTGTGTTTATATACACATTTATATACATCCATATATAACCACATAGATACAAAGGCGTGAGTGCACTCAGAGAGTGAGACAGGTTTATCTCCTGTGTGGAGTGAGACACCGGTACCAAGCACAGCTCCTCTGGCACCGAGCCAGTGTTTAAAATGGAGCTCCGGTTTACAGTTGGACCTCCTGGCAGCGCCTCCCTCCTCCTCCTCCTCCTCCTCCTCCTCCTCCTCCTCCTGATCCTGAGTTATATTCAGTAGGTTACCACACCTTCTCGCGTTTCACCTCCTCCCCGAGAGAAACCTCCACCTTCTTTTTCAAGTATCTCGTTATCTGCGGTCATTTCTGTGTCCTCCTCGTCCGCCGTCTCTGTTTTTCCCATCTCTCTCAAACGCTACAAGCCATTTTTCTATTTCTACTATTCCCCCCCCCCCGTCTGACTGATGCAGCTCCCTCTTTCATGCCGCGTCGTGTTTGCGGTCGGCGCCATCAATCTCTGCACAGTCGACGCAAACTGGAGGCCATGCATCACGCCGCGTTCACATCGCCCCCCCTCCCCCTGCCTCCCTCCACATTTCTCTCACCAGCTCATACTTCAGGAGAACGATAGCCATCGGCACTCCTCCGCTAACTAGCACTCTCAGGGTCCGATAGGTGCTTCATTTTAGGCTCTAAGTAGCTGCGAGGGGGCCCAGAGTTTGGTACCGACATGAACCCGTGACGATACGAACGAATCACAAAACCTTGTTTTCCTCTCCGGACAAAAATACACTGTCGGTGTTTGGAGCTGTGCCTTCTCTAGGTTTTGGGTTTTTGCGGCGGCGCGATGGATCGCGGCGTGGATCATTGATAAAATCTGCTCAGCACCAGCGGGCAGATAGAATCGGCCGCCGTCGGGTTGGTGACGCCCGTGACATTCGTGCTGCATAAACAAATCCTCATGGCGTGGACGCTCGTCGCTCACGGAGGACGCTGCAGGATTTGCACTTAAAGGCCGCGTGTGAAAGTGAGTCACGCCATCATCCGTGCGTTGATGCCGGTCGCAGCGGTGCTCGCCACGTCGACGCCCCCGCTACGTACGTCACGCGCGCTGGTGTCTAGACAGAGCCGATATATAACGTTAGATAATCCCACGACAAGCCGCTGGTTTATATACAGAGTTGTTGGGTTGAGTTTTTCTATTTCTTACTGAGGTTTGTGACCGAACCCTGTTTGTAGAATCACTCAGTGGCAGCAGGTACATGTTAAAGGGGAAGGGGCCGAGGGCGGAGCCCTGGGAGACACCACAGGGCAAAATGGGCCAACAAGGAGGAGCTATTAACCATGACTGTAGAGAGAAACAGTCTCATTAAAGCCTGTGAGGATTTAATTAACAGAATTATGTAACTTTATATAACCGATAAAAGTCCGATATAATATCTTATTATTATTTTTCAAGAAAAACTAAATTTTATCTGATCTTATTGGCTGTTTAAAAAACACGTTTGACCAAAAGCTGGTCTTTTTAGAGAGGTCATGGTAACGGATTAATAAATGCCCCCAAAAGAAATAAAATACGCAAAAAATATATAAAAAATACGCAAAGAAATCATTTTTCCGTAGTTTGTTTTGAAGAGTCGTTTGATTTCTGGGGGAAAAAGTCAATTTCTTACTGAGCATTAATCACGAAGCTTGATTCCCGTCTTGTGTGTAGCTAGCAGGTAATTAGCTTAGCTTAGCATGAAAAGTGGAGATGGAAGTCTGGCGACTGTTCAAAAGTACGACTAGCTGCGCCACCGTGTCTTAACAAAACTATTCAATCTCCTCTCAAATTCAGATATTGAACTTTATAACCTGATAAGTTTCGCGTTTTCAAGCGATAATATTTATGTTATAACGTGACAAAGAAACTTCGCGTGTTAACGTGATCATTTTTCGTTTTTAACGTGATCATTTTCATGTGATGTGAAAAACGTTAGGTTTAACGTTTAACGTTATATTTCACGTTATGTGTAAATGATCCATCAGGTTATAACGTGAAAAATTATCACATTGTTATCATTTTCATAACAATGTGATCATTTTCACGTTATAATGTGAAAGATAGTTTTCACATTATCATTTGATAATATTCGCATTTTTAGTTGAAAACTTTAATTACGAACATTATTGCGTTATTACGTGAAAATCTTATGTTAAGAATTTTTCGTATTGATTTTCACGATATATAGTGATAAATAATTTTCACGTTTTAGAATGATGAGTTTTTACGTGACAATTATCACGTTGTAACGTTATACCATTGGAATTTTTCCGTGATCATTTTCACGTTATAATTTGATAATATTCGCATTTTTAGTTGAAAACTTTCACCCTATAACGCGAAAATGATCCATCACGTTAAAACGTGTCAACTACAATGTAAAAATGTGAACATTATCACGTTATAACGCGATAGCGTGACTTCAAAGCTAATCCGTTCCGTAGATCGTGACGTTCCGTCCAGACGTAGTTTCGTGTGACCAAACAGGACGTACAAGGAAACGCTCTCTGAAAGGACGTGAAACTATGCACCGACTATCGTCCTTTTCAAACATACATCTCTGCATACATGTCAGCTGAGAGGCCAAAGGTCTCACCCTTCCCATCCTCCTCCTCCTCCTCCTCCTCCTCCTCCTCCTCCTCCTCCCCTCCGGTCTACAGTTCAGCTATTACACATTAATTAAGGCCCTAAAAGGAGAGCGCCGTGTGGCAAAAAGTGTCGACGCCACAGATGAGTAGAAGATAGCGCTGCTCTGGCGTGATCTCAGCCTCTCGTTGGAACCGGAGTGTCGCAATCTTCAAATCAAGTCTGATGACAGTTCAATCTGTGACTGGCAGCCGCCGGCCCCGCCCCCGCCGCCGCCGCCGCAGAACCGTTGAATGAAGTGAGCTAGATAAGAACGGAGGGGAACACGATGTCATCCTCTCAGCTGCATTTTGAATCTGCTGGACAGCGTCTCCACATATCTATGCGCTTATGAACCTGTAGTGGCGTGACAGAAAGTTTAACGGCCGATCTCTGCCAGGGATCAATCATTAGCTAACAAGAGAGCGATGACATCATCAGAGAATCAGTCAAGTAGGAGCTGCGCTCCGAGAGCTGGCCTGGAGTCAGCATGATCTCATCCCAGAGCGGCTCAGGGGCGACATGAGATGTTTCATGTGGTTATTTACTGAAACCAACACTTGAGGGTCTGGAGAGGCCGGATTCATCCGGGCGACACTGCGGCCTGAGGAAGATTAAACTGACTTATTATTATTATCATTATTATTATTAGGACGCCGAGAGCACAAACTATTACAGCGAGTAATTAGAGTATGCTTGTTTTTTTTCTTCTTCTTCTTGTGTTCATCTGGGCCTCCTGGTTTATCCAGCCGTCAGCACCGTTCTGTCATAACAATGCTGCCACCTAGCGGCCACGAGGAGAAGACGCAGTCCGGTGGTTATTTACGTCTAAACACGTCAGAGCATCAGGAGGAAGAGTTAGAATCCTGGTTTGTGAAGGGGGCGTGTCCCACGCTCTGTTTTCAGTTTTGTCATTTTGCGCTGGGTTGATTGGTGGGGATGACGTAATCATAGAGTCTCTGATAAAACCTCGATTGTTTCACAGAATGATTCAGAGAGGAAGAACAAATAGAGAAGTAATAGAGTGATAGAGAACCCCTTAAACTTTTTTTAAAAGTTCTGACTTTATTCTCAGAATTCTGATTTTAAACTTAATATTCTGACTTTATTCTCCGAATTGGGATTTTAAAACTCATATTTATGACTTTTAATTCACAATTCTGACTTTATTCTCAGAATGATGACTTTAATCTCAGAATGATGATTTTATTCTCAGTATAAAGTCAGAATTCCACCTTAGATTTTTCACACACTCATATTTTCAACCACATAAATATGAGTGAGAAGAGGAATTTCATTTGTTCCTCTCCTGAGAAAAAGGGAACTAATGAAATGAAATCTTAAATTACAATGATGTCAATGTCAAATAAGTCATTAAATACAAAGTTTTCTCCAGTGACCTTTATACTCCAAAGGACGTTACGCAAACCTTTATGAAATGATCAGACTTTTATATCTAACTACACGTCGTGTGACGGGTTTATAATGATTGTGGCGTTCACCACGTCACACATATTAAAGTCCACAAGAAGGAAAGGAACTTTTTAAGAAACAGTTTAATTCCATGTAAATTGTGTTACACATATAACATTTTGCTCTAGTGTCGTCGGTATTTTACACCTTCATCGATTAATAAAGTTCACTTTCAAACGTCTGCTTTAAAAAAACAAACGTTTAACACGATCAACTACAGAACGGAATATAAACATTTTTACTGCACATAATCAAACTGTACACTGGAGCAGATTTAGTTAAGAACTTTTCATTCACATCATCTTTAAATTAAAAACAAATATTTTTAAAAATGTTCTATTACAACAGTTGATTTCTTTATTTCTTTTTTTTTTTTAGGCTCAGAATTGTGCAATCAACGCCACATTTAATGTATTCATGAATAGAAAAGGCGACACGGAACGTCAAACTCTTCTTTGAAGGGACGGCGAGTCTAAAGACTTCCTGATTGTTGCGTTTCATTCTCAGTAGGTCGCACCCGGACAGGACGGGGGCTTGAGGTCATTTTCAAGGTCAGAGGGTAGGCGGCTACAACTGGGCCTCTCTGATGATTGAAGGTTCAGTCAGGCTTCCACTGGAGCAGTCCAAAGGTTCCTGTCAATCAAAACAGATCATTCAACCGGCTGATTGGCCGAGCTTCACGATCAAACCGCCACCGCTTCCTGCCACGTTTCATAAACCGTCATCTGTGTGTTCTGTTTCACTTTCATACGCCTGACAGATATCATCTCAGCACAGGACAGATATATATACACAGAAGGACCCAATCCTCTACTGGTGCTCCTACAGGGGGCGCCGTCTGTAGCAAGTAGCACACGATGATTTTACCAGAAACATTTAGCTCCAAACTTATGTGTATATAGATCTAGAGAGATATATATATATAGATATATATATATATAGATCTATCTATATATATATCTATATATAGATATATCTATATATAGATATATCTATATATAGATATATCTATATATAGATATATCTATATATAGATATATCTATATATAGATATATAGATATACACTCAATCCAAAGTTAAGAGATAAAAAATACACATGTGAGTTCTGTATGTGTATCTGTGGCAGTAACAGCGACGCAGGCACAGAACCTCCTGCGATGGCGTGTTTTTTTCCGGCGAGAGCCTATCAGCTGCGAGGTGATTAATCATTACATGAGTTGATTAAAACGTAGGCGAGTTAAAACGTAGGCGGCTGGAATTTAAATAGATGCAGTTGGAGGAAATCACAAACTTATCTCTCATACATGCTTGAACGTTTGAACGTCATTCACCATGATTGTGAGAAACAGAGAGAGAGAGGGGGGGGGGGGGGGCGAGTTTATCAGTAAGAGGTGGAGAAAAGAGGCGGCGGTTTGGATTGCTGACAGTTGGTGCCGATTGCTCAGTGCTCCTACCTTTCTTCATCTGCATGTGGAGCTAAGATTTGAGCAGATTTTTCTGCTGGCGACAGAAAAGCGTATTGATCATGGCTGAGAGGCAGGAGTCTGAGGCTGGGAGATTAGCGCCGTGGCTCCGTAGTTGAGTCCCGGCGTCTGCCCCAGCGCCTAAAACAACAGCTGCCCATCACTTCTGGTTCGGCGTTTGTTCACAGAGGTGTTAGTCTCCAGTCTGGAGGAAAGTTGCTGCAACAGAATCTCATCTGACAAGCGTTTTTGGGACTATTGTATTTGTAGATGAAATTATGTTTAAGGTGCCAAAAAAATGATTCTTTTAAATCCCAACTCCAGATCCTAAATTTAAATTAAAAGCTCAACATTGTGAGGAAAAACTTAAATGGGAAATATTCACTTTTAAACCTGGTTATTTGCATCAAAAGCTGAAAATCAGAGTCAAATAAATCTAGAATGAAAAGTGTCATTTTTTTGGACCAGCATTAACTTTAACTTTTATGTCTATTATCTTTGTTAAAAATGTCAAATCCATAATTGGTAAGCTCTTCAATTAAAGATGAAATAACTTTACATTTCACATTTAACCGGTGACCTGGGAAAAGCCTGGCTAGCTGTTTCCCCAACTTCCTGTCTTCATGCTAAGCTACGCTCTCCTGACTCCGCCTCCGTATCTAACAAATGGAGTTTAATCTATCTACTGGTCCGACTGTCCACTTTAATGCTTATTCTTCTCTCTAGATTTGTGTTAGATGTGGGGAAAGTGTAGGGCGGCCATTTTTAAAACACCAATATTGGGCTAGCAATACGAACAAAATCAAATATTACATTACTTTGCACAAATACTTCGATACAGTGACGATGTTGTGGGCAGGGGAGAAAATCTAATTTCAGCGTGTCTTCTAGCATCAACATTTTTCACATTTCCCTTTTTCTGATATTTTTTTTGATATCGTCTATAAATTGCGCCTTCAAAAAATTTTTTATTCTAGTTTCTGGCCGACAAACTTCATTTACATTAGAACACATCTTGATGACGAGGAGTTACTATTCTGCTTTGCCCCCCAAAAAAAGGGTTCGGGTTACGGTTTTCCCTTTTTTTTTCTGAATAGACATTGAAGGCATCATGCAATATATCTCAATGCAACATGCTGCCGACGGCTACGTTAGCGCGCTCTCCTGCCGACGTCAACCGTTAACATTTGTTAGATTGGATTTGTCTTGTTCCCACTCTAGCATTAGCAGAGACGCTAGTGGCTTTTTAACTAAGATTCTGCGCTGTTCCACCTTATTTTACTGATTTGTCTCTCTGTATCGCCGTTTTTTAATGATGGATTTCTGAAGCTACCTGCTAATTGCATGTAGGAGACCGTACAACACTTAAATAGAAATAGGTGTGTTACTATTATGAACAGAATGAAGAAGATCGGGTTAGAAACAGGGTTAGCAGTAAAATAGAATGAATTATTGGCACAATAGAGGCAAACTTTTAAACCGTCCTGAAATAATTATCAGCTAATGCAGTTCTTAGCTTTATACAGAATGACATCACGCCTTGTTGGCAGACGCCTGAGACGAACCAAAACAGCTAAAAAAAAACCAAAACACACACATGGGAGTGAAAATGTGGAAGTGAGTTATTTCTACAGAGGTTTTCAAAAGACCAAAGCAAAAGGGAACAAAAAGCTCTTCCTGGAATTGCACAAAAGGAGCCTGGGACTTGGACTACATTCCTTCAATACAAACAAACGATAAACAAAGAGACCTGAGGGTCATTCTGACAACAGAGCATAAGTCGCCTTATGTTCTGTTTGTGACATGTCTAACTGTCCTGTATGAATAGAAACAGGCCTACTCCAACTTACACAACAACCGTCATTGTTGCCCTGCAAACCAACCAACAAACAAACAAACAAACAAACCAACAAAGAGACAGAACTCTGTTTCATTGAGCTTCAGAACTTACCGTGGCTTTGGCCGACAGGTTGGCTTTTTGTCTCCGCAGATCAGACTTAATGAAGCCTGCAGAGAAAAAAGACAGACACGGGATCAATGAAGCCTGAATTAAACCATGACATTTTATCTTCTTTGACAAATCAAACAAATAATAAATAATTGCTTTTATGTCCGTCCTACAAATACAAATATGTACTAAAAATGAATGAAAATGCAGATTTGTTTTGAATTGGGCGTAATTCCCCTGAGCGTCCACTAGGTGGCTCCTCTGCACACACACACACACGCCTGTATTAGAGGAGTGGCTTCATTTAAGTACAAACAGTCTATATTTACCGGGACTGTGGTTAGAATTAAATCAAATCTGAAGGAGATATTAAACGTCTGTCATGCATCCAAACATTCCCTCACACTTTCAATCACAACATTATGATTCAGCCTTTTTGCAACTTAATCATTACCCACAAATGTCAGTCGAGGGGAAAGTTTCACAACGAGTCACAACCTTTGTAAATGAATGTGGCGCGGCGAGCTAATAGTGGTGGTTCCTCCTGGTGACAGCTCGACGTAAACCTCCACAGTGGAAAAAAAGCAAAAACCTGAAAGCTACCTACCGGTTTTAATGTTGTGGCTGATTTGGAAACATTCACAGTAATATTGGGATGTGTCTGTGTCTTTCTCCTCGTATCCCTAGCCAACGTCCAGCCACAACATTACAACCGGTAACTGGTTTTAGAGTTCGGGCTGAGCGGTTTACGACGCCTGAAACGAGGTGGTTGAAGTTTTCATTTCCTCACAAAAGCTGCTGCTTCCTGTCGTCATGCCGACAACAACAAGGAGTCCACTCAGCAGGTGACGATGACTCATCCTGCTGACCTTTGTGAGCACAAATGTTTCATTAAATATCCTGACGGTGTTTTTCTGGCGTGAACTCAGTTAAGCGCCTCAGTGGCTAAAGCCTTTTGACCAACTTCTACATTGTTCATAAACCCTTAAATGGACCGTACAAATGGACCTAAGTGACAGAACGAAGCGTGACGTCTCACACTTATGTTTGTCAACATGCGTGAGCAGTACGTCACGCGACACGCTGTAACTCCTCTTACTCTGAGGGTAAATATTCACTTTAGAGCCGGGAGGACGGCTAAAACCGTCTATCCCCAAACATGCGTTACAAACAGCTCAGTGTTCTGAAACCTCTAAACCCACAGCTGCTCCTGGGATCACATGGCTTTGCTCTAAGAAGGTGACAACATTCTTAAAGTACATGCAGTTTGTCACATGTGTGTAACTCAAGGGGACAATATCTATTTTTATAATAACGTGCCTGCTTGTATACATCACAGATACTACAAATCCCAGGATGCACTGCCAAAGCTGGTGCCTCAATCAAGAGTGTCAGCGCTTCTCCCTGCTCCTCTGTTCAGTCACTGTATTAAACTTTAGGCTAATCCGGAGAAGGCAAAAACCCCATTTTAAACGATACTTAACTTCCTCGTGAGTCGCTCGCGCGTTTAAGTAAATCGAACGCACGTTTTATTTAACTGGGGAGGTGCGTTCACGTCCTCCAGGCATTCAACACGTGACAGTGCTGTTGGGTTAAGAGCAAGAAAACATGAAGTTGCTCACATTTAATGTGAAATGCAACCGTTTCCTGAGGAGCAGCTGCTCCTGGCTGCAGGAACAGATACTGTTGAGGAAAGAAACGGCTGAATGGGCCCAAACATTTACCAAGAGTCGTTTAAAGTTCCTTTTTGTTGCTATTGTTCATTAAACACAGACGGATTTCAGATGGAATTTGCTTCTTGAAAAGGAAAAAAAGAGTTTTCTGGCTCTTACTGACGCCTGCGAATAAAAACACATAATTGGGAATTGTTCTGTGTAACTATACCGACAGAGAGGGAGACATTAAAAATGAGTTATGCGGATCTAATTTGAATCCAATCTGGGGTTTGAGTATTTTCTATTTCGCCGATTTGTTCAGAACTCTATAAAATGAGTGAATAAAATAAGGATAAAATTGTCATGATACCTCTGATGGAACACGGCCAATCAGATGGGCCCTCGACGTGCTCTCTATCTTTAAACCCCGCCTCCCCCCTCCAGGAAGACAGAAATATCCTGTCCGCCTGGGTTTTTTTTTTTCTCACAACGCGGCCTTGAACCTGTCCCCCCAGTTATGCGGGAACCTCCCCTCTACATTCTTCAGGTTAGAAAACCTTCCGACAGGAAAATGGGCAGAACAGAAACCGTGACAGACAAAGACTAAGTGTGTGTCGGCGTGTGTGTGGCCTGAAATCGCCGGCTTGTTATGACTCCATGCAGTCGGAAAAGAAGGACCTGTCATTATTGTGCCGATGAGAAGAAAAACACAGAGGAAGATGTTTCCTGCCAGCGTGCTGAAGTTGTCGATGATCTTCCCCTGGCAGATGGTGAATATGATGCCGAACACCTGTGGGTGCAGAAGGTGCAGCGGTTAGGAATGAAGCTAATGCAACACGCGACACGAGAGAAAGCAAGAACATACAGAGAAAGTTACGTTTCTGGAGTTCCTCGCTGTCAAAATGCAAAATGGGCTTTTCGGGATTATAAACGGGGCCTGATCTTCAACCGGGCTATTTAAAAAAAAAAAAACCTTTTCTAATCTAAAGAGTTCAATCAAATCTCAACTGTTTCAAAATCATCATCAGAGAAAGTATCTCTCATTTAACCCAGATATAAAACATCTCATTTAACCCAGATAGAAAATATCTCTCATTTAACCCAGATAGTAAATATCTCTGATTTAACCCAGATAGTAAATATTTCTCATTTAACCCAGATAGTAAATATCTCTCATTTAACCCAGAGAGAAAATATCTCATTTAACCCAGATAGTAAATATCTCTGATTTAACCCAGATAGTAAATATCTCTGATTTAACCCAGATAGTAAATATTTCTCATTTAACCCAGATAGTAAATATCTCTGATTTAACCCAGATAGTAAATATTTCTCATTTAACCCAGATAGTAAATATCTCTGATTTAACCCAGATAGTAAATATTTCTGATTTAACCTAGATAGTAAATATCTCTGATTTAACCTAGATAGTAAATATCTCTCATTTAACCCAGATAGTAAATATCTCTCATTTAACCCAGATAGTAAATATTTCTCATTTAACCCAGATAGTAAATATCTCCAATTTAACCCAGATAGTAAATATCTCTCATTTAACCCAGATAGTAAATATCTCTCATTTAACCCAGATAGTAAATATTTCTCATTTAACCCAGATAGTAAATATTTCTGATTTAACCTAGATAGTAAATATATCTGATTTAACCCAGATAGTAAATATTTCTGATTTAACCTAGATAGTAAATATCTCTGATTTAACCTAGATAGTAAATATTTCTAATTTAACCCAGATAGTAAATATCTCTCATTTAACCCATAGAGAACATATTTGGGACGTATGAGTGGTTGAATGTTGCAGAACCAATGTTACTGCATATCCATGTAAAATAAATAAACTGATGATGATGATGATGATGATGAATCCCAGAAGATGCTTATTTGACTAACTGCTCGGAGACATGAATTGTTTTGCACAGATCCTCCTGAAACCTGAAATCAAACCGAGGAAAATCTGGCGATTGGCAAAAAAAAAGAAAAAATCTCTCTCCATCAACTTCTAAAAGAAAAAAAAGTAAAGAATTCTGATGCTAGCTCGCTGCAGACGTCCCGGGTCGGTCCGCACCGTTATGTCAGGGATGTCAGCTGTACCTGTGCTGAACAGTTGAGGAGCCCTGAAGAGGTTCCCTCGGACTCTGGGTAGGTCAGCTCCACCGCAAACTCAAAGCCCAGGGGCAGGTAACCGGTCATGAAGAACCTGGGCCCACAAACACAAACATAGAGACACTCAGTCATCCCCAGAAAGTCACCACTCCCCTGCGTTGTACAAGAAATCCGCCTGATTGAGCTCTTCCGATTAAATGTGAAGTGAGCGGAATATGAGCACTTCTCTCGACAAGGTGAAAAGGTTCTGGCGGTGAAACTCCCCCTAGTGTCGTAAATACACAACCAACCCATACCGTCCAATCAGATTGCTCTATAACCATCTCTGGGTGGAACGTCTGCGCCGGGGCAAGCAACTCTCAATACCTCCGGCTGTGAAAATAACTGGGATGATTTTATTGATCGTCATGTTTTTCAACCAATATGGTTCTGAATTTTTCATTTAGGGCGGGTTCTTTGAACGCCAGGGTATGCTAGGTAGGCTGCGTAGGGTTCTTCAGGTAGGCTCGCCCTGCGTCACTATTACGTATGTTTGAGGAAGGCGCTTCATTCATATCCTCTGCTCCTAGTGGGAGCCGGTTTTCAAACAAATGATAACTTATTGGAGAAATAGGACCTCCATGCCAATGGATGAGGAACTCCTAATGGAACAGAAACGTACCCGCGTCCTCTACCAACACATTATTGGACTACTTTGTCATAAAGAAAAGAAGTACAGACTTTATACTCGGATGATGAACAGCTTTGTGGAGTCAAAATGTTTGTAGCATCTTAAAAATCTCTTTGGTGATTAGTTGCTGTAGATGGTTGCTGGTGTTGTGGCCTGAATGAGGTACAATCACCACTATTACTATGAACAGTACGTATATCTCCATCAACCAATCACAGTTCAGGAGATTTAAGAATAGAAGATTATCTGATGGCTAGAAATGTTTTTAGGCGACATTAGATACGGCAGAGCAAAAAATATATATACTTGGTCAGCCTATAAACTCAAGATGAGTCATG
The DNA here is from genome assembly GCA_037951165.1 of Lophius americanus. Taxonomy (NCBI): domain Eukaryota; kingdom Metazoa; phylum Chordata; class Actinopteri; order Lophiiformes; family Lophiidae; genus Lophius; species Lophius americanus. The sequence continues at coordinate 122,269 of JBBDHG010000354.1, forward strand.
GCGTTTGTCCAGGTAATGAGCTCAACCTCTGCTCTAGATACCCAGACTATCAGTAGAAGGTATGTGTGTTTAAAGGTTGTTGTTTTTCTTAACCTTAGGACTTCCTATTATGTAAGAAGTAAGCTAAATAAACACGAGATAAGTCATCGTCAATAAAAAACACTCTTCCCAGATTGAAGCACACACAGGAAGTCTGAATACTGATGGCGTGATTAGGTTAGATTGTGTTTTTGTCAAGTAAGTATAGTCATTTCAGCATACAACAATCAGCCATAACATTATAACTACTGACATGGGAGTCAGAGTTATCTTTATTATCTTGATATAACCCTACTTTGCCAGTGGGTTGGATATATATTAGGTAGCAAATTAAAATATCCGTCTTCAAATGCGATGCGTTGGAAGGTTCTGACGGAAAGGTGTCGGAACCCACAGAACATCACACGTCCCTTTGGGTGGCACAAAAAAAAAAGGGGACTTACACAATGTGGGCCGGGTGGTTTTTATGTTCTGGCCGATCAGAGTTTGCTCCACATACATAATTATTTTTTCATTTCCGTTGCTTAACTGGAAAAATTGACAGTTTTTCTGCGCAAAAACATTTAAAAAAAAAAAAGAAGATACAATTCCTGAGTATTAGAATGTTACTACACATTTAAAATAGAAGGCAGGGATTAAAGCGTACCCAAGAGCTCCGGCGGTGATGAAGACCACCCAGAGGTGTCCGAGCGAGAGCGTGGCGGCGTAGACTATCATTCCCACCAGAGTCATGAAGTAGACCACCAGGGTCGTCTGTCTGAAAAACAGAGAACACACACACACACACACACACACACACACACACACACACACACACACACACACACACACACACACACACACACACAGAGAATCACAAAGACTGTCTGATGTAACACAACAGGAGCTTAAGAACTTTACGGAAGCTTTAAAGGACTTTTTCTCCACCTCTAGTGTGATATAGCAGTTTTCTTAAAGACTTCACAGGGCCCCCTTTAAAATTAAATAATCAATATCATTAATCACCAGCGGTTATTCTAATGATTGATGCCATCATGAGACATTTTTAGAGAAAAATAACATTTCAGAAATGCATGAAAATCCCTCGTTGTGCCAGTCAACTCCCGCTCACAGGGATCGTTAGGCCTTTTAAAAAAGGTGCTAATAAAATCGGTTGCTGACTCTACTGCACCTCTCTCTCTAAAATATCCTCCTACACAAAGTGTGAAACGTATAAAACTATTTTGAGCTCACGTTTTGTTTATGATTACTAAAACACACGAGGACCTAGAGGGCAACTGAAAGCCTGGTGGGACCGAACGCGTCTTTGCACATTCCCCGATTTGCAGAACAGGTGTCGTAAATAAAACAGGGGGTGTTTGGGTTGTAGTGACCCCCCCACAGCGAGAACACTAGAGCGCCGGAGGCCCCACGAGACTTGGACCAACAGGTCAGAGGGTTGATTGTGAGAGCAGCATGTTCCATCTGGATAAACAGACACAGGGACTAAAGAAAAGATGAAAAGACGATCAACGAAGGAACGACAACATAAACATGTGCGGCGGCGTAATGTCAGATAAAATATAGGTAAAAGGGTAAACCGGGATCAGAAACATTCAATTGTCCACTAATCAGCACAACAGGTCAAAAATATCACAGCATATAGAACTGTGACATATCTTTATATACCTATTTATGTATTAGTTTAGAATGTTGTGGACGATTCCCTTGAATAGACTTTAACAGTAACTGCAGACGGGCGGCTTTGATCACATTGTATTATGCATTTAAACAACACTTAAGTTTAAAAATCAGAACGAATCCTTTATTTTAAGTGCTCTTATTTTGAAAATAAAACGTTCAGCCCGTTTTATGTTCTGGGCTGGCTTTGTTCCAGGACTTCGGGGCGTGTGGCCGGCTCTGAGCTCAGGCGAGCATTAGCATTAGCCGCTCTGCTAACATTAGCTTCAATTTTCGGGGTTCTTCCGCCGCAGCTTCTTCTGCTTTTAAGTTTTAAAACCAGTTTTTATCGTTAAGTTGCTTCTCACAGTTCTTTTTGTCATACCAATAAGAAAGATGTATTTGTGACCTGAGGGGATCTCGTCATGTGACCTGCTGTGCCAAATTCAAAAGCACTTCCTGTTAATAAATTGCCTGATCTCCATTTTTTCTTTCATGCTTTGTAGAAACGTTGGCATGGCGTTTTGACACGGGCAAAATAAATTACTGCAATTTCTACTTGTAATGGAATTTTTGTTTGGTTACTATTATAACAAATGCTAATAATATATCCGTCATGGTATGATCCTGGTAAATAGAAAAAACAAAAGTTATTCACAAAGCCCGTTTACCCCTTGAGAGACTTTCTGAAGAGAAAAAAAAAACGGTAGGAGAAGGAAGGAGGACTGTTGGAACGCCTGACACTTAAAACCAGAGGAGAAAATGTCAGAGACACAGGAATAACAGGCAGTATTTCCACGAGGACTAGAGATCCATCCAATTTTCAAAGAATGTCAACTATTAGCAGGTTAACATCTAGCATCTAGCAGAGATATTTCTGCGTTTGTCCACTAAAAGGCCTAAATTATTGCGCTTGAACACAAAATTTTTCCCGTAATTTGATTTGGCATCGGATGTACCTGACACAGCCCTCCCATTTATCCGGGCTTGGTACCGGCACAAGACGTGGCCGGGTGCACTAAGGGCCTAAACCCAAAATATTTAGGAGGAGAAATTTTCAGGAGCCAAAATACATCGTGGTCCGAGTACAATGTTAAATGTCTGCCTTACCTTTTCCTTCCCTTCTGTACTATCTGCCTTGGTTTGCACCTGTGTTGTATTTTGCGCACAATATATTCTTGGCACAATATGTGCCACGTCCAATATGCTGCAAACTCGTTACCATTAATACATAAATCAAATGTCTAATCTTTTTTTTTTTTCCCCTTTTTTTTGCTCATTCAGGCTCCGAGTCTGTATTTTTGTATATTTGCGTCTGGATGGTCCCGACTGGCAGAAAAACACATATCGCAAAATTGTGAAAAAAGTTAATCCTATTGGCGACCATTTAGGTCACCATCTGGAGTCCCGATAATATCGCTATAACGCTCACTTCTTCAGACGTATCACTGTAAGCTTATGTGCATTTCAATACCCAACACATCTGTGCATATTTGTGTTTCCCACTCAAAATTTTTCCACTCTTACTTGTAGGTTTTAGTTTTGTCCAACCAAATGCCACAGATTAAGGAGCCGACCATCCCTGCAATGACGATGGTGAGACCGATCCTCCCGGCATTTACTTCTTCACCCTAAAGGATTAGGGGAGGGGCGGGTTAGTGATCACATGACCTTCACTATCAAGAAAAGGCAGGGCATTTATAGAGAAATCAGAAACCACATGGAGCGCTGGAGCCGGGGGTCAACCGGTGTGGGTTTCTGCATGAATCTGGTCTCACAAATCTTTTCTCAAATCCACATTCTGATGGGAGAATAAAAGCTAAATTTATAGCTTCACCAGGCAACTTTACTCCATTAAATTGTACATAAATCTAAGTAGCAGCCTGGAGAGAAACTCCAACAGAGAAAAGCGTCAGAGTTCCTCCATAGTTCCTGCCCAATTTCCCCTACAGGAACCTGGACTTGGATTCAAGTCCTTCAAGGTCAAAAGTCTGACTGCTATTAAATAGGAAACTTTGGTCACCATTGTAATAACACTGTAATAACACTGTAATAACACTGTAATAACACTGTAATAACACTGTAATAACACAGTAATAACACAGTAATAACACAGTAATAACACATTAATAACACAGTAATAACACATTAATAACACATTAATAACACTGTAATAACACTAATAACACTGTAATTACAGTAATAACACTGTAATAACACTGTAATTACAGTAATAACACTGTAATAACATTGTTATTACAGTAATAACACTGTAATAACATTGTTATATCAGTGTTTATAACAGGTAACTACAGAGGCCGCCTATTTAAGAAGCCAAACCAACTTTTTAAATCCTGAAATGTTTATTTACCAGGGTAACGGGTATTTTTTTGGATATCAATTCACAGGAAGTTAACTCACAGGGTAATGCTCGATGATCATGCGGTTGAGGAGGGTGCCAACGGCGTAGAAACAACCCACGTTTAAACCTGTGAAGTGGAAAATATTGTCAAACACAGTCTGAAACTTATACACCGCTGTTCAAAAATACATTTCAGGAAGTAATCGCCGTTTTTAGGAAGACCGAAGCTGACTATGTTGTGAGCAGACGCATTTGTGTCAAATTAACCTGATGGTCCAGGATTTCTATAAGAAGATTTAAGATCTGCATTGAAAGTTTTGAAAATTGAATGTCTATCATGTCAGTAATCCAGCGTTAAACAACATAAAAAGAACATAAACCTGTATCTAAGAAGGTCAAAAGCATTTGATTAATTTGAATAATGAGGGAAAACGCTGAATAAATCTAGAAGTTTCATTTGCAGATATTACTCGATATTCTTGTCGGTTAAGTAGACAGGGACAGGTGGAGCTGCAGCCAATCACAGGGCTCGACACAGACGGACGCGTCTGAATGACAGACGCTCTAATAATAGTCACATGAACGGCGTCACATGAGGTCAGACGATGAGGTCAGAGCGGATCTCAGGTCACGAGACGGCAGATAACCTCATGAAGATCAAATCAATCGGGCACACTGGTTAAACATTGTCAGTTCATAAATGACCTTTGAACCCCTCCGGAGATCTCATCAAGCTTTAGAATCACTGATGACGTGTCTGCATTTTGATCACTTCAATAAAATCGACCTTTGAGGGGGGGTGCGGTCAGGCTTTCTTGGACCTTTATTTTCATTTATTCACAATCATTCCAAGAGTCTCCTGCACAGCAAACGAAAAATAAAATTATTAATAGTAATAATAATTCTCTTTAATATATTTTTAGAACATTTAGAATATTTTATGTATCACTATCACTTCTTCTCTCTGTGATGTTTGTCTTTATTTAAAAAAGGTTAAACACAGTCGGCAAAATCATCTTTCACATGTCATGAATATCCTTTCGGGGAGCAGTGATGAAGACCAACCATAAGTGATGATGAGGAGAACGAAGGCTCTGTTGCGGAGCAGCCTGAGGATGGAGGCGGTGTAGGAGTACTGCTCCGGCGGGATGGAGCGAGCGATGGCCTGCGCCTGAGTCGGAGGAATTTTAGGACGCTCCTGGAAGACTGACATGGAAGGAACGTTCAGATTGTTGGACGACGCCACAACTGCATGCATTCATTTTCAATTTCAGCTTCAAAAATAAATCTGGGATTATATTAGATTAACAGAGAGAATGTACGGAAGCTCCCTGCTGTCACACCAGAAAAGAATAAAATTAAAATTAAAATAAATCTGGGATTATATTACATTAACATAGAGAATGTACGGAAGCTCCCTGCTGTCACACCAGAAAAGAATAAAATTAAAATTAAAATAAATCTGGGATTATATTACATTAACAGAGAATGTACGGAAGCTCCCTGCTGTCACACCAGAAAAGAATAAAATAAAAATAAAAATAAATCTGGGATTATATTACATTAACATAGAGAATGTACGGAAGCTCCCTGCTGCCACACCAGAAAGAAATAAAATAAAAATATGTGTCACGTTAATTATGTGAGAAAATTCACGTTTTTACACGATCATTTTCCTGCTATGAGATGATAGCATTCACGATATAACGTAATAGTTCTTCATCACGTTATAAGTTTCACATTTTTATGGCGATGACAATGGCGATGTGACCCTGGTCCGTGAGAGCGTGTGTCCCTCAGAACTCAAGGGGAAACACAGATGTGTGTTCTTGTGTTCTTTGGTCCTGAGCCAACATCCCCCCCAGTAAGAGTGACTCCAGAGTTTGTGCTGAGTAAGCACTTCTCACTAATGTCATCAGACTATAACCTACTCTTTCAGTCAGATGGCTGCTGTGAAGGTTCTGTAGCGCTTCTCTATGAAGGTGTGTGACTGTGTGAGTGTGTGAGTGTGTGAGTCATGTCATTAAACCACTGTGGCCAACTGGTGTGGAATATTCCACTGGAGGATCTAATTCTGTTAAAAAAAAAACTTTTTAAAACAGAAAAACATTTTAAGTCATTTTCAAACTTTGTACCACCGTAGACCTTAGTGTGAGGAACAACTGGTGTGATTTCGGGAAAGGTCTCTTATATATTTTCAACACTAGGGGGAAAATTATTTACAAATGTTTAAAGGCAAAAATGTATAAACCGTCCAAAGGTCCTATTTATTGTAGAACTTTTATACATCGTGGTTTACATTTTACTCACCAGGGGGAGCCATTCACAAGAAAAATTCAACAAATAAAGGTTTTTACGAAATAACTTTCTAACCGTTTTTGGTCCATTTTTTGGTGCAATATTAACCGACACGACGAGATCTATCGTGTATCAATCAGGTTTTACTCAAATAGTTCATATTCGACTCACTAGGGGGAGTTTCTTCTTTTTTCAGAGGTTATCACTAAGATTTTAAGGCAATTGGTGCATAAGAATCGAGGAGATCTATCGTGCATTTATCGGATTTTACTCAAATAGTTTGTATTTTACCCACTAGGGGGATAAAAATACCTTTTTTTTAAAATAAAAATACTGGTCAAACTTCCAATGAACCTTCCAGAATGCTATGGAAGGTTTTAATGCTAAGATTAGCGGTTTCTCCAGCAGGTAGACTTTAAATGACCATAAAGACGTGGCGGCGCTCATCGATCTTTGCGTCATACTCACATGTATTATGTTGTATATGTGAACATGTTGCTTTTTCTTCTTCACTTTTTTAATTTCCCGTTCCGGTTCTTTTCTCTCAATCTTGTTTTTTCTTTTTCTTTTCTCAACTCAGTTTCTATATTTATCTTTTATTCTTTTCTTTAGTCGTGGTTTTTATGTCATTTTTATCTTTTTTTGGTCTCCTGGGGTGGGAATGGACAGATCATCTGAGGTATTACGACAATAATCCTTATTTTATTGACTCATTTTATAGAATTCTGAAAATACTCAAATTACAGTGAAAATTCAAAATAGATTAGCTTAGCATTAGTTTTTGTGTTTCCCCTCTCTATCAGCAGAGTTTCACAAAATCCTTAATAATGCAACGTTTTTATTCAAAGGCATCAAAAACTGCCAGAAAACTATATTAGTTTTATACTTCACTTATAAATTACATATAAAATCAGTCGGTAAAAAAATAACAACAAAAACGAAAAATAAAAATGAGCCCTAAATGACATTTGGTAAACGTTTGGCCTGATTTAGATGTTTTTTCTCCTTCTGCCATAATAAAACAGTAAAAGTAGAATGTTACTCCTGGTATCTGGTCCTGCAGTCAGGAGCAGCTGCACCTCAGAAAACAGGTAAGGTGTATTTCACATTAAATATAAGCAACTTCTTGTGGTTTGTTTTTAACGTAGCAGCAGCGATCCATGTTGAACGGCTGGAGGACGTGAACGCAACTCACCAGTTCCTGAAATCGCGCGTCACGCTCGTTATTTAGCGGTTTAAAGATAATCTCTCGTCTATATCTCCTCCCGTTCTCCGTAGCATCTCTTCTAAGGATGAGTCTAGGGTTTATCAGCGTGACCGGATAAAAGTAGAAATCTGACAACAGCGGAGGAGACCCGATGCCTTTGATTGACGCGCCGGCCGTGGCAGTGCATTCTGGGATTTGTAGTATCTGTGGCGTTTGTGATTCCTTTGATTAGTTTCGCTTATTCCTATTTGTCGAGTCTTTGCAGGTCCTCCTCGGTTTACCAGCTGGACTTTCTACCGCGGGTGAAGCCGTGTGTTTTTGAACCCGTTGCTTTCATTCCATGACTCTGCCTGTAATTTAATTTGAATTTTTGTTCTGCACTCTGTCGGGTCACTTCCTGCCGGCCTCCACCTCCGCTCAGATTCCCGCCTCTATCCTGCAGTAACTTGTTCGTTAAATCACAGAACTGCATCAGCTGAGCACCTGTCCACGAAAGTCGCGCCTCATTCCTCGGCTAACGTTTCAGATACCAAAACTCCACGTGGCGTCCAACGGGCCACAGCGGCAGAGGAACTCGCCGAGCCGTGCATTTTTCAGGCGCCGTATTCAGCACAAAACACAGAAAGTTCACCAACACAGAAGGGTTATTCAGTCTGGATGTGGTACGTGGCGCTGCTCGGGCCTGCCGGTACAGGCCTCTTCTTGTGTTTCTGAATGCAGAACATTTACGAGCGCCGCCCCCCTCCTCCTCCTCCTCCTCCTCCTCCTCCTCCTGTGCCGACCGGACAGCCGGACAGTACTTTTGCACACCATTCTGATTTGCGGCATAAGAACCCAGCTCTAGTTTTTTGTCAATAACTAAAGAAGTAGTAGGAAAAACTGATGTTACAGCCGATAATATCACCTCTGACATCAAATAATAAAAGGAAGAGAACGCCACACTCTGCCGAATCACATCCTGTCTGTCACGTCAGCTGATGCTACTTCCTTCCTCCTTCCACTTCCTCAGCCCTTCTGTGCTCACTGGTCTTCAGGTGCTAAGACCGATTGGACCTAAGGGTGTATCCCCCTAAAGTCCCCTATCCCCTGCGTTGTACAGGCAATCCCCCTGATTGAACGCCTCAGAATAATTGTTCAGTTATGGCCCAAAAAACTGTGTTTTTCATGAAAAGTTCCCCCCAGTGAGTAAAATATGGATTATTAGAGTAAAGTGTGATATTTAGAAGATAGATCTCCTTGAGGCGATTCATGGTCACCGGATCTGGATTAAATCAGACCGACGGTTGAGAAAATTATAGTCTGACAATTTTGGAGATGAAGCTCCAAAATTGTGTTGAAAAAAAAATACATTTACACAAAGTTTCTCTGCGAACCACAAAACCTTGATTTTAAAAAAATTTTTTTTAGTTTTCTTAAAGAAAAAAAAAACGCTGTCAGAACAACTACGGCGGACCGCGGGACAAATCTTACCGAAGACCACCAGGATGAAGAGTAAGGTGGCCACTCCTGCCGTGATGTAGAACATTACGCTAATGTGGTGGGCCAGCTCGTCCATGTCGTCCACGTTCGGCACCAGGATGGGAGGCACAAGGAATCCAATGGCAATACCCAGCTACAAGACAACGTTCACGTGTCAGAGGGATGAGGGATGAAACAAAAGTCACTTCAGACGTTCACACAACAAGTCCTTTTCAAAGTGTTACCAGATCAGAGTGAGTTAAAAATAGAAAAACTTTCAGTTTTAAAGACATTTCTGCCGCTTATTAACTGGACCGCATATATATATATATATATATATATATACACACACACATATACACACACAAACATATACACACACACACATATATCAGTGTGACATGAATTCCCAGAAGTCTCCAGTTTAGGTTGTTAAAATCAAACTTGAACCATTAATCAGCCATAACTGAAAGTCCCTCCCATCAAACTCTCTGATCGTTCTACTCAACAGGTTGTAGTAGAAGTACAAATAAAAACACGTTAACCAGCGTCTCTGTCTTCTGTCTAATTCAACCCAGCAGAGTTTTTACATTTCAAGTTCAAGCGTAGGAGAGAAAGTTTCAAGACATTTTTCTGAGGAATCTCACAGCAGGACGCTAGAATGTCCCTCTGGCATCCGGAGCAGCGCTGTGTGACCTACAGACGGCTGGGAGGACATTACCACAGAAGAAGACATCCATACAGACGGCTGTGAGGACATTACCACAGAAGAAGACATCCATACAGACGGCTGTGAGGACATTACCACAGAAGAAGACACTCATACAGACGACCCGGCTGGGAGGACATTACCACAGAAGAAGACACTCATACAGACGTCCCGGCTGGGAGGACATTACCACAGAAGAAGACATCCATACAGACGGCTGTAAGGACATTACCACAGAAGAAGACATCCATACAGACGGCTGTAAGGACATTACCACAGAAGAAGACATCCATACAGACGGCTGTAAGGACATTACCACAGAAGAAGACATCCATACAGACGGCTGTGAGGACATTCCCACAGAAGAAGACATCCATACAGACGGCTGTGAGGACATTACCACAGAAGAAGACATCCATACAGACGGCTGTAAGGACATTACCACAGAAGAAGACATCCATACAGACGGCTGTGAGGACATTCCCACAGAAGAAGACACTCATACAGACGTCCCGGCTGGGAGGACATTACCACAGAAGAAGACATTCAGACGAACCTGGTTCCCCAGAACTCCAATGGAACAAGCAGTGGAAACCTCTTCCTCTCCAAACCAGACTGAGGCCAGGTAAGAGGGGATACCCAGGACAAACACGGTGGACACCGAGGACATGAACTGTCCCAAAAAGGTGACGGTGAACATATCGGGACGGGCGCTACCGGTTTTGATCCAAGCACCGATGCAGTTGAAGGCCGCCCCGACCAGGACGACGTCCCGGATTCCCCTGTTATCCAGGATCCAGAGGACCGGCAGAATAAGAGGGATGTAGGTGAGGAGGTAGATCATGGACAACCAGTCAATGGACAGAGAGTCAATGTGGAAGAAGCGCATGAAGATGTTGCTGATGATGCCGTACTGAAGCCACATGAAGGCGTTGCTGGCCGAGACGGCGCTGAAGAGGAACAGCATGGGCCAGCGCCGGTGGTACAGTTTGGTCTCGGCCTTGAGGACCGGGTCAGCGCTCAACGCCTCGGCGTCCAACCGGGAACCCGTGGAGGCGGCTCTGCCTGAAGGTCCTGGGCTCCACTGGAGCGACGGAGGATTCTTCACGGGCTTGGACCACCGACAGCCTTTACCTACGAGTTCAGAATTGTTTTGAGGCATTTCAGGGGTTCTGGAAGGTAAGAGGTTCTTGAAATTTCGGATCAGCCAGCTGTCCCGATTGGAGGCGAGTGGAAGAAAGATGCTCTCCTCTGGAAAAGCCGGGGAGCGAGCACAGCTGGAGCGACTGGAGCGGAGTCACAACTGCGCGGCTGCACACATCTTCAGCGCCGTCATGTGACGGTAACACGGGAGAAAAAAACTTTCATTCCATTCCACGATCACTCCTCCCACCGGCTCAGGCTCCACATCATCTTCAGTTCACGTGACAAACAAACTATTGTTCTAGTAAACAAGTAAACAGACAAATCCCTCCGCTGAAGTCTGTGATTGGTCACCTGTAGGAGAAGGCGGAGCCTGTACCTGCAGATCCTTCTGAATGACACTAGACTAACTAAAAATAAATGTAGATTTCACGTCGTTTGATTTTGTTTATTGGACAAATTCAGGGTTTTTATGTCATTAAAAGTAGAATCCATGCATGTTGATGAAGCAGAACTTTCACTCTTTACTCTTATGATGTTAAAACATCATTTATTTATTAACCCAGAGTTGAAATAAACAGATCGTTTCACTTATAATGTCTTTGCTCACGCGTAGCGCTAGCGCGGCGACTAGCTGTTATTTTATCATCGGTTAGTCAAACCGTTATTTGTGTCAATTAGTCTATAATTGTTATATTTTTTTAAAAAATCTGTCAATTAATCTTTTGATGAACTTGCCGATTATAAATAACCAGAACTTTGAAGTTGAAGGTTTATTGCGACATTTAGCTCCGAATATTAAATCCAAATTTAAATGTTGGATTTAAATGTTTAGAAAAAATGGAAGAATTTAGACCGACGTCAGAGGAAGTAAGAAAATAAAAGCTTGAGGAGGAAAAAACAAAGACGCTCCTTTACGGGGGAAGTAACGATGCTGGTTGGAATTGTGCATGTGTTCTGACCCGTTGAGATGAACGCTCCCTCCTCCGTCCTCCAGACGCCGCGTTACTTAAACACATCGTACGATGTCTGTAAGTGGAAATAAAACTTCGTACGCTTCCTTCCGTCTGTTATATGTTCTCTGTTGGCTTCATTCAGGGACTTCGGGTTTCTTGGCTGCTTCTGATCTGTCGCTAGCTTTAGCCGTTCTCCCAACGTTAGCTTCTTGAAACTTGCTACGTTCCTGGCGGTGATTATTCTTGATGTGTGATAAAGTTTGTAGTGCCGAACGTTTTCAAGGTTCTTCCCCCGCTGCTTATTTTGTCCTACTCGTGGTACAAATTGCGAAATTTTTTTTTAGTTTGACTAAGTATCACATGTAGAAAGACAAAAATGTTATATTTATTTTCAAGTTATTGTTAGTCTGTCTGTGTGTGTGTGTGTGTGTGTGTGTGTGTGTGTGTGTTTGTTTGTCGGTGTGGGTGTGTCTGTAAGTGTGCTAGTGTTTGTGTTTGTGTGTACGTGTGCTAGTAAGTGTGCTAGTGTGCGTGTACGTGTGCGGGTGCGTGTGTGTGTGTGCTAGTGTGTGTGTGTGTACGTGTGCTGGTGTGTGTGTGTCTGTGCGTCTGTATGCTAGTGTGTGTGTTTGTGTGTGGGTGGGTGTGTGTGTACGTGTGCTAGTGTGTGGGTGTGTGTATGTGACTGTGTGCTAGTGTGTGTGTGTGTGTGTGTGTGTATGTCACTGTGTGCTAGTGTGTGTACGTGTGCTAGTGTGTGGGTATGCGTGTCAGTGTGTGTGTATGTGTTCTAGTGTGTGTGCGTCTGTATGCTAGTGTGTGTGTGTGTGTCTGTGTTCTAGTGTGTGTGTGTGTGTCTGTGTTCTAGTGTGTGTGTGTGTGTGTGTGTCTGTGTGTCTATGTGTGTGTGTCTGTATGCTAGTGTGTGTGTGTGTGTGTGGGTGGGTGTGTGTGTACGTGTGCTAGTGTGTGTGTGTGTGTGTGTGTCTGTGTGTCTATGTGTGTGTGTCTGTATGCTAGTGTGTGTGTGTGTATGTGTCTGTATGCTAGTGTGTGTGTGTGTATGTGTTCTAGTGTGTGTGTGTGTGTGTGTGTGTTTGTGTTCTAGTGTGTGTGTGTGTGTGTGTGTGTGTGTGTGTCTGTATGCTAGTGTGTGTGTGTGTGTGTGTGTGTCTGTATGCTAGTGTGTGTGTGTATCGTTATTAACATTCCACGTTTGAAGCAGTGACGGATAAGAACAGCACCAACTAGTTGCTGAGCGGAAGTCCGTCGGTCCACTTCCTACCTGGTTCCCGAACACCCCGATGGAGCAGGCGGTGGACACCTCCTCCGACCCGAACCACACGGACGCGATCCTGGACGGCATTCCCAGGATGAACACCTGCGCGAACGAGCAGCAGAACTGCCCCAGGAAGGTGACGTAGAAGAGGTCGGGTCTGACGCTGGCCACCTTGATCCACGTCCCCGCGCAGTTGAGCCCGGTGGCCACCAGCGCGACCACCCGCAGCCCCTTCTTGTCCAGCAGCCAGGTGACCGGGAAGATGAAGGGGATGTACGTCAGCATGTAGATCATGGACATCCAGTCGATGGTGAAGGCGTCCACGTCGTAGAACCTCATGAAGATGTTGTTGATGATGCCGTACTGGATCCACTGGAAGGAGTTGCAGAGGGAGTAGGAGCTGAAGAGGAGCACGATCATCCAGCGCCGCTTGTACCGGCGGGTCGGAACCGAGTCCGCGCCGGCCGGGCGACTCTGTTTGTCGGCGCGGTGCGCCGCGTCTCCCGCCCCCAGGTTGTCATGGTTCTCCGGGTCCAACCTGGTCCGATCCTCCTTTGGTTCCGAGTCCTGTAAGGTTTCCTTCTCGCTCATGGTGGAAAACCGCACATGGACCAGAAAGCGGAAAAAGTTATCCGGTTAAATATTAGGACTTCTTTCTTTGACGGGGGAGGTCGTCCTTCCTCCTGGGGGGTCGAGTGGTTCCGGACTAACCGGCCTACAGATTCAGACTTTCAGCCCAAACAGAACCATGTCACCTAAACATGATCTAAAAGAAGAAAAAACCACCCAAACAATTACAGTCCACCTCCCCCCCCCCGTCACTCCCCGTGAACAAACTTCCCCCTCCGGGTTGATCCAGCTAAAAGTTCTTTACGTTAAACACGCGACAAATAAGTTTGTGCCGGTAACCTTTTATTCCCACTCGAGCTGTGGGAGAGAACACGTGCTACGACCCGCAGTGACCCTCCACCCGGACCTACAAGCCGCCTACTGAGCCGCAAACCAGTCGGTAGACTCGAGGCTCAGGGCGGAGTTTCCGACCCGGTTCTTTGTTGTTATCTCCCCGTCCTGAAACGTAAAGATAACGAATACCGTTACCGCCCGGAACTCTGTGTTTTTATATTCTATGACGTTCTCGTGACAGGGCGTGTAAGACGCGGCTGTCACACCGGGATGTTTTATCATGTCTATAATCACACACGTATTTATAACATTCATCTCCTGGTCTGGTAAAAAGAAAAATAGCAACAATTTGACACATTGAAAGTGAGGCACGTGAACGCACCAGGTGCGTTCAAGTACTGTCAAGCCATGTTGGGTACATTAATCATTTTTGTGCGTTACAACGTAAGGACGGCAGGCTTGTCTCCTCCTGATGAACAGCGCCATCTAGTGAGGAGACATGGAGGTATTTGTTTTGCCCTTATTACCCTTCACAGTCAGCCATAACATTGTAACCACTGCTAAAAGTGAAGTCATGATAATATTGGTTATTTCCCTGCAGCCAAGCCGTGATGATGAAGCAGCAGGATTATTGGCGCCCATAGGGGGCGACTGCTAACCCGTGTTTTAGTTTTTTCCCCACAGAGGTACTGATAGTTCTGACAGAAAGGTGTCAAAACAGACTTACACACTTATGAGGCAGGTGGTTTTAATGTTATGGCTCGTTGGTCTAAGCGCCGGGACGTGAACAAGAACACTTAGGAGGTCAGACACGGTCAGAAAAATTGTATCATATTTAATAAATATCGTTGCTGGGTCTCGTCACACAGCAGAACCATCACCGGTACACGACAGCCCCGGTAAAGCCCGGTTTCTGTACAGTCAGCTGTTTTTCTCCTCGGCGTACCGAAGGCGTTTCTTAGGATTTTGACTTTTACATTCCTGTTTGTCCACAATCACCTCTGTCAGAAGGCCCTGAGCATCATCATCGATCCACATTCACACGCTGAGACACATTCAAAGACACGAGGAAGAGGACAGAGACGAGCAGCGTGACTCTACAATCAATCAATCAGTTCAAGAAAAAGAAAATAAAATAAAATAAAAGAATAAAAGAAACGGCGTATAGCCTGAGCCGCATGAACTCACAGTAGGTTGTTTTTTTTTGTTTGTTTGTTTTTTTTACTCCATGTAAACAGGGACTGGTTAATAGGATCGCTACCCCTTTTCCACCCAGCTGGTTCCAGGGCTAGTTCGGGGCCAGAGCCTGACCAAGCACCAGCTCCTGTCTCTCAAAACTGGTGCCAGACAAGAACCGACTCTTTGCTGGTCTAGAGCCGAGAACCGATGACGTCATAGGGTGACGTGATGGCCTGGCTCTGACTTGGCTCCTCGCCGATGGAAAAGCAAACTCAAAGGTGCCCGAGTTGAACCGACTAAGCACTGGCACTAGCACCAGCACCGAACTAGCACCAGGTTTTTTTTTTTTGGTGGAAAAGGAGTAAAGGTCAGTGATATCAATCAGCTAAAACAAACAAAGAGATGAATGAGAGCAAAATAAATACTTTTTGGAATACTGCATGTTGGATTTTCCATACTGTCTTTGTTTGCCAGACATATTCGACCTGTCAATATTGGATCAGTCCGGCCCGGTTCATATTTCTAGGAACATCTCGCGTCAGTCTTTTTCTCCTCTGAGGTCAGTCATGTGTTCGCAGCTCATCTCGGCTGTCACGCCGGTCAGTGCTGGTAGTGTGGGACGGGGATGTGCTGGTGCTGGTAGCTGCCGTGGGGGGTCGGGTAGAGGAGGTCCGGAGTCTGAGCAGGCAGGCCGGTGCAGAGAGGTTCGTGGCTGCTCAGAACCGACGACAGATAGTTGGCCTCCTCCGTGAGCTGCTTCACCTCCTTCTTCAGAGCGGCGTTCTCCTTCTCCAGGTTCTCGCTCTCCTGGGAAACACGCAGAGAAGGGTTCTGTGAACACGAGTGCGTTTAAACCCGGTTCTCCATGTGACGTCATACATGTTCACGTTTAGACGTGATGATATATTATCAATATATTATATGTTATCATGTAAAAATAGTCACGCTATAAGTGATTATATCATTTTCGTATTTTTACACGATCATTTTAAAATATTTGACGCAATTTTTACGCGATAACTTTCACGCTATGACACAAGTTTCACAGTTTTTACATGAAGATACATGAAAATGTTTCCCGTCGTCATGCCAGAAAATTAAAAAAAATCACTTTCACCTTATGACGTGAAAACTTTCACGTTTTTACGCCAAAGTTTAACATTTTGCATTATATGACTTCAAGCTATAACTCCTATAACTTAACAATGATTGACATTCGGCCTCATGATCCCAAGAGGGTGAACTCTACGGACTTTTAATCCACCACTATTAAGAGACTGAGTCCTGAATTCAGTAGTTTGTCACTTAATTGGCCTATATCATAATTAGTATAAATGATCTCTGACTTTTTCCTTTATCGTCGGGTTAAAGTGTTTATTTTGTCCAAACACCGACACAATTTATGACATTCCCATCAGCTTCGGTGTTTATAATCAAATACTGAAGCTAGAAGGAGATGTTTAACAGAATAAACCGAAATCTGATAAGAATTACCAGGAAAACATAAGATTAAGTGAAAAAAATCGGTCAGAATTTTGACTCTGATCTTCGGTTTCTGCATTTATTCCTAGAAACAAGTGCAAGTGATTTATTTATTTTTCTTGTGGGGGGGGGAATTCTAAATTCAGAGTTCTGAGATTTAAGTCAGAATTCTGAGTCACTCCCCCCCCCCAAAAAAAAGTTCATAATTTCATCATATGTGGCCCTATTCCTCTTCCGTACTTTACAGCTATAGATGTTTGACAATCGTGGAATGAGGCTTTTGCTCAAAGCAGAACCCTCCTGAAGTAACGAGCACTTGTGAGGACACTCTGGGTTTTTTTTGGGGGGGTGGGGGGGTTCACAGAAATGATGGCGGCCTTTAGCTTCCAGCCTGTTCAGCCGGACATGAAGGTACCGGCACCTTTACGAGATAGAACCTCCGGGGTAGCAGGTTGAAGCAAGTTGTTTTTTATATATGAAGACAGGTCATGCTTGGGAAATGTATATATATATATATATATATATATATGCCATAACATTAAAACCACCTGATTAATAGAGTGTAGGTCCCTTTTTTGCCAGAGATACAGTTCTGTGATGCAATTTTTGTTCAGACCACTTTGATAGGCAGACCGGGGAAAACCCGACAAGACCTGCAGGCCGTTTTTTTTAGATGCTCTGAGATAGTCGTCTAGTCATCACAATGTGGCCCTTTTTCAAAGTGACTCAGATCCCTGAACTCGATTTTTCCTGCTTCCAGCACTTCAGCCTCGAGAATAAAGCGTTAACTCGCCGCTGACGCCCCTTTTTTGATGAGATAATCAATGTTAATTCAACTTCACCTACCGGTGGTTATAATGTTATGGCTGATTAGTGTATAAAAAAAAAAAGGTTGGAGAATTGTTGACATATTATTTTAAAGATCTTAAAACACCTCGAAAAACTCCATCATGAAGTAAATACATAGATAAATTAAATGTATTATTATTATTAGTAGTAGTATTATTATATATTTTATGTATTTGCTAAACCCCTTTAAGGAATATAAATTCTCTGCATATTTTATTTGGATCATCTATTCATTTAATATCTTAGACCCTCTATTTTTTTACCATGAAATGTTTTAAATATATTATTAAACAGTTAAAATCACATCATGATTAAATGTTTGTATTTCATGGAAAATAGTCACTTTTAAGTAGATTAGCTCAACTTTATGACAAAGCATGTCTTTTAGAAAACTCTTTTGATCCTTATTGGACTTTTTGGTTGTATTAAATGACATAATTGTGTTTAGTGTCACCCTGGTTTTACCCTTTTCAACAATGACTCATAAATGGCCTTTAAGTTTTGATATAAACGTGTATTTAAATTCAGCTTAGCTTGAACGCAGGATGCGTGAGTCTGCGTTAACTTCATGGTCGTCCCAAACTACATGACGCCTAACTTTTACTTAAAAACACTTTAATGTCCTCACTAAGAAAAAAAAAAAAAAGAAACCTGTGGAAAAAAACTTTATTTACACATTTTATTGCGGTGGGACAATTTATCGATCAAATATCTTCTCAATGTAGCATTAAATGATAAATCATGTATTCCATAGCCGAGCATGTGTTTTTTTATACGGTAAAATTTTGTCTTTGATGGGAATAATAGTCAAGTTTAATTAGATAAGCTTATAAAAATGTTGATAAAGCCTGTTTTTATTATTATTACCCTTATTTAACTTTTTGGTTGTATCAAGTTACTTAAAAAAAAAATCCAACCCATCAAATAAGACGTTCTGTATAGTCACTGTTAACGCCTCCTCCCCGGTGGTGCCCCCCTTGTTGATCAGCGGTGTCCCCCAGGGCTCCGTCCTCGGCCCCTTACTCTTCATCGGCTCACGTTAAAAACCGGATCAGTCATAAACAGTGACTCAAAAAGAGCTCCACCAAACAGTTGAACCGGACATCGAAGGATTGAGTAGTTTAAAAAAAACAGCCACCAGGTAACCCTTCAAACAGGAAGTTCATAAAAGAAGCTTATTCTACGCACATTTGTTCCTTTATAGTGATTATTCTGCTTCTACGCTGAACCACAGCGTCGAGAGAAGTGGGGCAAACCGTAGATCAAACTGTATGCTCTCTTTTTGTCAGTTTTGTGTGGGATTAGCAGGGGAGAAACCCTCCACTTTGATGAAAAGGTCATCACTTCTTGACCCATAAGATTATGAAAGTGAGCCGTGGCTCCTTACTGTCACAGAACCTTTGGGCAAACCCCTCCACTTGCGTCACTCAGTCAAATACAGCCCACCGCTATCAGCGCTTTACTGGAAGCGACCGCCTTTTTCCTCTCCTCCTGCCCACGATATACAATTTCAAGTTCATTCACAGCAGAAGAAGAAAAATACTACTGAGCGAACAGGAAGTAGGCCATGTGTCAGTAAAGTTTTCTTCCTGTTTATCCGTAGAGGCGATGACATAAAAAACCCACAAAATCTGTTCTGCCGTCCCACGCTGCTTTCCTTCTCTGACACGCTTTAAAGAGGTGGAATGATACTAGATCAGAAAGATTCTCATGCATTCAAAAGGCACCGATCGGCTCCTGCCTACAGAGGAGGCGGGGCCTCTCCTTCACGCCAGCCGATAGAGTTCGCAGAAGTGTGCTGCTCCGAAGACAGCGTGGCGAGGAAGGACGTCACCGAGGAAGTGGATGCGTGGTCAGTTCGCTGGAACCAACGCAGTCGCTAGTGCTGTTAGCCACGTACAGAATCACAGGAGAAGCCACGATGTCGCGGGTTTGGACTGGGTGAAGAGTTGAGCGGTTGAAAAGAAGGATAATCTGATGCTAAGCTAAAGTGAAAGGTCGGGGATTGATCACATGAAAGGTCAACGGCGTCTGGTCTATTTTGTCTTGAACTTTTCCCGTCCTGCTCCACTGTTTGGTTAAGCACATTTTGTTTCACTAGTTCTTCTTGAAAAAGGTGATTGAACATGTTTATAATATGAGCTAGTGGTAGCATTTATATGCTAAAGAGTAAGGGGGCAAGGATGGAGCCCTGGGGGACACCACAGGTCAAAGGGGTCAGCGAGGAGGAGGCTTCTTTTTTCTTTCTTTCTTTTTTTTGATTATTAAAGGATGTCAGGACCTACTAGATAGAAATTTAACTTTTAATACAACCATAAAACCAGTAAGTCGTTAAAATGGATCATTTCCATGAAATAAAAAATGTCATCATGGAAGTCAGATTTTATTTTGATTTCTTTGTTGGTGTTTAAAATCATGCTTGTTCAAAATAAAGTGTCTTTTTTAATGGAACCATTCTTGGCTGTTGGATTTTCAAATGTAGGAAAAGAGAAAATGTTGTTTTTTAGGTTTTTTTTCCAGAGTTTATTTCTTAATTTATTTTGACATTAAAGGGTTAAAAGCTCCACAGTCCCGGCTGCTACATTCAGCTGTTAAAGGGCATTATTGCCCACACGTGCTAATTTATTCCTTAAGCTTGAAAGCACACACAGATAAACCCAACGGGAGCCATAACAAAGTAACCACATGATCAAATCAGGCAGCGCGTCTAGACGGCATCTAAAGCCGTTTCCACAGCGTGAGGGCGTGTCAGAGAGAGTTAACGTAAGTTCACGTCTGTGCACTGCTTTCACCGTACGCATGAATGAACTCTTAGGGGCTAATGTTAGCTGTTTATGTCATTCCCTTTCTCTACAAAAGACACCCTAATTCCTGCTGTTTCTGCAAAAACAGCCACGGCCAGGGGCGGATCTATCGGGGGGGCATAGGGTGGCCACCAGCTTGGGGCGCATCACCGCAGCTACACGTGTCATTTACAGTAATTATATGTTTATTACATGCCGTAAAAGATTGAAACTCAGATTTCTGGAGGCTCCATTGCGTAACTGTTACGTCTGATAATACGATTTGTGACCAGCGTAATGCTACAATTAAGCTATTAATAAGACTTATCCCTCGCCTTTTCATCTTTCACTCCCCCTAATTAACCAGCGCAGTGCTTTAACGAAACACGGTTTAACATTTAATACAGAGGAATGTTTTCTGGCGGGGCCTCCAGCAGGAGTCGGTGTCTGCTGCCGGCGGTTAGAGAGAGAAAAGGTTCCTCACCAAGTGGAGGCCGTCGGCTTTCTGAGTCTGTCTCATCCTGCTCTTCTGGGCTGCGATACGATTCTTTTCCCGCCGCATCACCTTCTTGGCGTCATCCGAGGAGCTCTGAGAGGAAACAGGGAGATAGCGTGTGACATAGTCGTCAGGTGACAGACCAGAGAGTTAACTTCTCCTACCTGCGGTTGAACATGGGAAACCTCCAGAATCTTCATTTGCTTTCTCTTTAAATCCCATTTTTTACGGAAGCGCTTTGCTGTCACGCCGGAAAATTAAAAAATATATACGTAAAAATATCCCGGTTACGTTTTAACGAGATGCATTTCATGTTTTTACGTGAAAATGTTCAAAAAAAGTGAACTCTGGCGTAATAACGCAAAGATCATCTATTATGTCATAACGTGATCATTTGCGTGTAAAAACGTGAAACTCATCGCATTCTTACGTGATAATTCTCATTTAATAACGTGAAAACTATCCCTCATGTTACAAAGCAAGAAACCGTCACTCCCACATAAACATCTTTATCACAGAGAAACTGGAAAACGATCACGTTATAACTCGTTACTGAATGGTTTTTTGAATTTGTTTTTTTTTCTGGCCTGACATCAAAGCGCTTCCATACGTTCTGACCAAAGATGGGCTAACCCTGACTGGAAGGGTTGGGTCGGGGCGTGGCTGAGGCTTTGGTTAAACATAATCCTCTTTCACGTCCTGAACACTCGGTTTTCTCGGTATCATAATAACTAATTTCGTCTCAAAAACGCCGAGTCAGTTTGGCACCAAATGGGGATCAATGAACTCCTTTGATATCCTTTAACTTACATACCCAGAAATAACTGATAAGGCCGGAAACTGCTTGACTGTATCTTCTTAGAAGCGAGGCTCCGGCTTTTGTGGCAGGCAGAAAGGAGCCTCTGAGTGAACGGCTTGTGAAACCAGTCGGCGCAGAAAACCCTTCGGTGCATCCTCCGTTATATAATCGCTCCTCCTGAAAGCTCTCAATGCATTCGCAGGTAGAGCATTCGCCAAAACCAGGGGATACCTACTGCTTGGATCAGTGCTTACATTTTTGCAAAAACGTGCAGCGAGTCACGCCTGCAGGCCATGTGTGCAAAGAAGACCCCCCCCCCCCCACCCCTCCACCACCACCACCACCACCCGCCACCCTCCGAGAGGAGTCAGACAAGACTCCACCAAGTGTGCATCCAACAACGTGGTATCAGAGCGTTCGGCTCACGGGAATCCAATCAGGGCGTTATTGAGGTGAAAAGGAGGGAAAGCCAGCAGAAAGACGCGACACAGGATTCAGGCGGGAGAAGAAGTTCATGCTCACCGGTCTGCTTTCGGGCGATGGGGACTTGTAGCTGGTGTCATTGCTGTCAGAGCCCTGAGCCATAGCCAGCCGCAGCAACTGAAACTCCACTTCACAAACCGTCCACTTCTGCTTTGTGTGTTTGAGTATGTGTGTGTGAGAGTGTGTGTGTGTGTGAGAGCGAGCGAGTGTGAGAGAGAGAGAAAACAGAAAGAAAGCAAGCGAGAGCCTGTCTGGCAGAACGTGAAGTGTTAGGTTCTATTTCGTCCCTCCTTTCTGCTCTTCTCCTTTATTTCTCTCTCGCTCTCGCTCTCTCGCTCGCTCTCTCTCTCTCTCTCTGAGGCTCGCTCTCTGCCTACTCATGTCTTCTGGTGAGAATATGATTAAGTTGCATTAGACTGGAAATCACATGTCTGATGGAAAGTTCAGGCGAATATGGTTGAAAACTTTTTCTTTTTTTTCTTTTTTTAAATCTTCATATTGCGAGGATGAGTTACGGTATTTACACCATTTCAGCTGAGTCAGCAAAAAGCCGCTGAATCACTCAGCTGCTGATATCATGTCAATAACGTTGTTTATAAACACCATCCAAAACAACGACGTATTTCATGTTGGAGCTGGTTTCGGTGAACTTCTGCCCGGCAACACGACTCAAACAAGTTAGCCTGTTGTTTTTTACGAGACGCAGAAAGGTCGATGGTTAAGAACGTTAAACACGGATTATTGAGGATTTGAGAGTTGAATTCTGTCCCGCTTTGCCCGATGCATGTCTTCAGTTGCTTAACCCAGTCCAGAACCTCCATCATCATTTTTAGCGCTTCATTATGGGAAGCCGCCTGTAAAAGTAGCATAATGCTGATTTTAACAGCAAAGTTTTTCTCCCATTTAGTTCCAATTGTTCAATTTCAATCTTAAAACGTTCATCCCTAACTTTTTGAAAATACGACAATTAAATCAGGCTCCTTCGGTACCCCAGGTGGCTTCTGGTCCGGTTCTGGGCCAGTGACTAGCTACAAACAGCCACTTAAGAAGCTGTGATGTCAGAGACTGGGGGCGGGGCTTTTTTGTCCGACATGTTTGAGACGCTAAGTGAGCTAACGTCTCATCTACCCGAAGAACCTAAAAGCACGTAACTGATCCGAGTCGTTTTCACCATCCGAGGTTTTGTTTGTTCAACGGTTGGATAAAGTCATTTTTTAAAAACCCCTTTTTTTTGCAAAAGGAGGCTTTTATTTTGTCGTACATTTGCATATTTTTCTAAACCTTCAGGTTCAACATTCAGAGTTAGATTTAACGTCTGGAGCTTAATGTGGCAAAAGTGTCACAGTTAAAATCAAAGCGGTCCCAGGATGAGATACATGGACCCTCCAGGTCCACCTCCGAGACTCCTCCCAGTTGGAGGTGCCTGAAAACCTCCAGAGGGAGGCAGCGGTTCCTCTCCGGGTCCCTCCGGATGTCTGAGCTCCTCATCTTATCTCTGAGGCTGAGTCCAGCCCCCCCTTTGAAGGAAGCTCTTTTCCACAGCTTGTATCCTCTACCTCGTTCTTCGGGGGTCTACCCAGAGCCCCTGACCAGAAAGTGAGGGCTGGAGCCCTAAAGTGGAGAGCTTTGCCTCACGACTCGGCTCTTTCTTCGCCGTAACGCCCGAATGACTGCTGATGCTGCGCCGGACCGCGGGTCCGTCCCCCCGGTCCATTTTCAAGAACAAGACACCAAGATACTTAAAGTCCTTTTCTTGAGGCAGCAGCTCGCCCCGATGGGACTACAGAATGGGAGATACCTCTCCGCCTCTTTGCTTCTCCAAGACCACAATGAAAAACAACGGTGTTCCACGGTCCAATCACATGTTCCGGAGCATTCTGCTAAACCGTAAGGGACCAAAGCCGGAGCCCTGGGGACGCCACAGGTGAACGGGCCCAGCGAAGAGGAAGCATTAACAATGGCTATTGAGCAAAGACATATTCAAGGAGAATTTTGTTTTTGTGGTGTTTGTCTAGAACTTACTAAACAGAATTAAGTAACTTGATTAAGAGAGAAAAAGTTCAAACAATTTTCAAAACAACAAAAAAACAAAGCGGTGAAGAGATTAACGAAGCAACGGGGAGCTAATCCAAATGAAACGGACCATTTTCCATGAAATGGGAAAATTTGGAGCGTCTGCAATATCAAATTAATAAATGGAATAAAACATGCAAAAAAAATAAAGATTCTTCTTCTTCTTCTTCTTCTTCTTCTTCTTCTTCATGAATTGCGTTGCTGACGTAGAATTTAGAATAAAGATATTTGCTCTTTGTTGTATTTTGGACACATATTTATACGTTACTTAAGTTTAACTCAGTAAAAGTCATCAAAGGAAAATATCCACATTTCTGCTACTTTTCCTTCTCGATGGCATCGACAGGCATGAGCGGCTCTCCTTCTTCTTTTTCTTCTCTGTTTTTTTAGCGACCGCATAATGACAAGATGTTTCGACCCAATCCTCAAGAGAGACCTTAGTCTCCACACGGACCCCCGGTTCCCCCCAGTCAATGCTCGCTCATGCTTCATAGTAATTTCCAGAGCTGTAAGTCACCCGGCGGCCTCCCCAGAAGCCAGTGTAGAATTCCCTCGGTGTCGTTGTCACTCAAACATGATTCTGGGGGGGTTGGTGCAGAAACTGCAGATTCTTCACAGCTTAAAATCAGAGATTTCACAAACTGGTTCTGAGTTTTACACGCCGGAGGTTCCAGAACGACGATAGGAGCTAGTCTGAATAAGATAAGTGTATAAGACGCACATTGATGACTTCATTTCTGATTAGGGTCATGTGACACTCATGTGGTCATCCTGGACCCCCCGACATTAACGGGGGGATTAAAACAGAATTCTTTCATTTCATAAATGTTGTCCAGAGTGAGGCTTTATGTCTTTATTACACTATATATTTACTCCTATTATATATATTTATTATGTATTATTAACCATAGAGTATATTATATAGTTTCATAAATAATATTAATAATAATAAAATAATTATTTCTATTATTATGAAAATAATAAAACTTTATTATACTATGTATTTACTATTATACTATATATTTACTCCTATTATATATATTTATTATGTATTATTAACCATAGAGTATATTATAGAGTTTCATAATTAATATTAATAATAATAAAATATTTTTTTCTATTATTATGAAAATAATAAAACTTTATTATACTATATATTTACTATTATACTA
>JBBDHG010000355.1:0-22500 GCA_037951165.1 Lophius americanus
TATATATATATATATATATATATATATATATATATATATATATATATATATATATATATATATATATATATATATATGTTTGTGTATATATGTGTATATATATATATATATATATATATATGTTTGTGTATATATGTGTATAAATAAACATAAACATACATATATGATGGACGTGATGTTGGTTTGATTAAGTCCAATAATAATAATCTGTCCTGCTGGATCCTCACGATCATTTAAACATGAATGATATGAATAATATGAATAATATGAATAATTAAAACACACTGAAGCTTTAACTGCTGAATGAATAAACTACAGGCAGGCATGAAGGAAGAAATAAATAAATAAATCTGGTATTATTGAAGCCTGTGAATCAGATTCTGCTACTGGAATAAGTAGCTGAACCCAACAGAACCCAACAGAACCCAACAGAACCCAACAGAACCGACCTGTGGCCCGATGGCAGCTGAACACCCTCACCAGAGTCTCTGGACCGCCTCAGCAACAACCCAGGCTAAGCCTGACGGTTAGCCTGACTCTGAGCATGACATTTAGCCTGACGGTTAGCCTGATGGTTAGCCTGACGGTTAGCCGGACAGTTAGCCTGACAGTTAGCCTGGAAAAGTTAGCTTGACAGTTAGCCCGACGTTAGCCTGACGGTTGCCTTAAAGTTAGCCTGACGATTAGCCTGACAGTTAGCTTGACAGTTAGCCCGACGGTTAGCCTGACGGTTAGCCTGACGGTTAGCCTGACAGTTAGCCCGACTCGGAGCCTGGTCTACATCAGGTCTTCTCTCCTGCAGACGTAACCATAGAAACAGAGATGAAACTAAGCTGAACTAAGTTTGGATCCAGTGAAAACCTCGTCAGATGGTTCTGCTCTATGATCCGGGCCTCAGGCAGAGAGGAGTCCAGGCGGGGTGTATCGATGAAGGAGTAGAGATGTGTACTGTAAAAACACTCTGGTAAAAGTAGAACTATTGATTGGACTACTTCACTCAACAAGAGGGAGAAACTTCAGGCTCGGATGTGAAGTAAAACTCTGACGGACTTTTCTACCGGCTGTTTGGTGCCGAGCTGAATCTCGGGTCAGGGGCTCGTATTAACTCTGGGCTTTATACCAAACCTGAGCCGCTGCCTCTCAGAGGGGAGGACTTCAGCCCGAACGGTTCTGTGGAAGAAAACCAAGACTCTGACATCACCGCTCCTCATCAGGTCCAGTTTTAAGAGAGGGTTCTTGTCGGGTTCATCTGTGGTTCACGAAGGACTGAAGGATTCATCCGGGCCCTGAAGAGTGTCGGATCGGTGAAGATGCAGCCAGACATCCAGTGATGTCATCAAACAGGGACTCGCTCCAGATTTTTTCCATGTGGAGCCTTTCCTTTCTGAGACAGATGCATGCTGGTCCCTGAGAACCTTCTCTGAGGACATCCTGTGTGGCGCCGCTTCTGCTCGTCCGTTTTACCGAGTTGAAATGTACCGTCACATCCCCGAGGAACTGAGAAGAGTTCTGAGTCATCACATCAGGCCCGGAAGACGGAGTTCTGTGGATCCATTGAGGTGGCGCTGAAGGCCCGACCAGTAATCCTTCTCCTGCCTTTCCTCTGAGCATCGACCCCATGACATCCTGAGTCCGTAAAGATCAAGGCGGCTGTCCATCAGAACCTCATGTTCCTTATCTGCCCGATCCCTCCTCAGGTCCATACCCGGTTCTGTCTCACTCCAGGTGATGAGGAACAACAGAAGAGAAGAAAGCCTTCATCTCCTCAGACCTTCTATCTCCATCAGTGAGATCTGGAGGGAGGCGGCGGCGACACCAGACCTCGCCGCTCTTTAAAGCACGTAGGTCCAGCGGCGCCTGATTTCAGGGGACAGCTTGACAAAACTCACTTTGGGTTTGGTGGAACGCACGTCTAATTGAATTTTGATACGTAATTAAATCAAGCAATAAATCAGTCCAGATCCCAGAGCAGCAGACAATCCGCCGGTTCTGAGAACGAGGAGCTAATTATGATGAAGTTATTATCCCGGCCGAAGGGAATTCTGCGAGCGGCTCCGTCTGCGGCGCCGAAGATCCTTTCAGCCGGAATGAACTCAACCTTGAAGAAAGGGCATCTCATAAATGTCGCTCGCTCGGCGCCTGGCGTCCCCGTGTCGGGACGCGGTCCCGCGTTAGAGCAGGTGATCGCTGAGAGCCGTCGGAGGGGAGGAGCCTGACTCACACGGACACTTCCTGTGGCGTAGAAGAAAAGATCCGTCAGCGATTAAAGCGGGTCTTTTCTCTGTGAAATCCCCCGACGTCTGTATTGATTTAAAATGGATTTGGAGCTGCATCTTCATCATCTGCTTCCTCAGTCTCCTTTGATTAATCAATTACCCCCCGGAGGTTCGACGCGGCTCTAATCTGGTGACAGGAGGTCTAATTATTCCTCCGCAGCCATGTGTCACAACCGCAGAGTTCATACCTTCGCTAAGAGGACGCCGAAGAGGGAGGAAGAAGAAGGGTCATGTGTGTCACATGGTTGTGCCTGGATGATGGCGGGCTGGAGGCCGAGTGAGGTTTTCTAGGGGGATGAAGAGTTTTCCTCCCTCAGACAACCTCTCTGCATCCAACTGCTGCAGTTTCATAAATGAATCTTCTGAAATCGTTTGATGAGTTAAGAGAACATTGATTAACTTTTTTAATTATTATGCCACCAGGGATTCTGAGTGGAGCGCCGCAGAGGGGGAGGAGTCTCTCCTCTGCACTGCCACTGAGAAACATGGTCTGATTGAATTTACTAAGTGCTTGAATGTATTAATTTAATCTAAATCCAGATATATTTTCAACTTGAGTTATCTTCTAATTTAAATTGGACTGCCTTATTTGTTTAATGGTTCATTTTAAACCGATGTGTTCATTTACTTCAAGCTGGTCGGAATCACATCCCAAAATTAAACTTCAAACATCTCTGACTCTTTCAGGTGCATCTGCATCACCTGGGTGAACTAAGGTCCATTATTTTCACTGTTACTAACATTGTGTGAGTAATCTGTTACTATGTGTGAGTAATCTGTTACTATGTGTGAGTAATCTGTTACTATGTGTGAGTAATATGTTACTATGTGGGAGTAATCTGTTACTGTGTGGGTAATGTGATACTATGTGTGAGTAATCTGTTACTATGTGTGAGTAATATGTTACTATGTGGGAGTAATCTGTTACTGTGTGGGTAATGTGATACTATGTGTGAGTAATCTGTTACTATGTGTGAGTAATCTGTTACTATGTGTGAGTTTTAAACGACAGCAGATAAGATATTAATGATAAGAATAATCAGATTAAAACATTGAACTAATACTCGGGGTCAGAATCAGTTTGTGTTTTTCACAGTAGGGAGATTTCCCACTTCCAGCCTTTTTTTTCTTCTTTTTTTTATTTGTTTTTTTGTTAATTCATCCAATTTGTGGCTCCAAATGAAACAAGAAAGGTTAAAGTGTGGAGTAATTAACAACAACTACATTAATGAAATCAGGACGCAGCGCTGCTACGACAAGATCAATACATTTATAAGAGTGAAGAGAGGGGAGACACACACACACACACACACACACACACACACACACACACACACACACACACACACACACACACACACACACACACACACACACACACTCACACACACACACTCACACACACACACACACACACACACACACACACACACACACACTAACACTCACACACACACACACACATACACACTCACAAACACACACACACACTCACACACACACACACACTCACAAACACACACGCACACACTCACAAACACACACACACACACTCACACACACACACACACTCACACACACACACTCACACACCACACACACACACACACACACACACACTCACAAACACACACACACACAGACACACACTCACACACACACACACTCAAAAACACACACACACACACTCACAAACACACACACTCACACACACACACACACTCACAAACACACACACACACACTCACAAACACACACACACACACTCACACACACACACACACTCACACACACACACTCACACACACACACACACACACACACACACACACACTCACAAACACACACACACACACACACACACTCACACACACACACACTCACAAACACACACACTCACACACACACACACACTCACACACACACACTCACACACACACACACACACACACACACACACACACACACACACACTCACAAACACACACACACACACACACACACTCACACACACACACACTCACAAACACACACACACACACTCACAAACACACACACACACACACACACTCACACACACACACACACTCACACACACACACACACTCACAAACACACACACACACACTCACAAACACACACACACACACACACACTCACACACACACACACACACTCACACACACACACACACTCACAAACGCACACACTCACACTCACAAACACACACACACTCAAACACACTCACACACACAAACTCACGCACACACACACACATACACACTTACACACTCACACACACAAACACACACACTTACACACTCAGACACACACACACAAACACACTCTCTCACACACACTTACAAACACAAACACACACACTCATACACACACACACCACTTAGTAACAATCAGCTGATGAAGAGGCGACGTGTCGTCGCTGTAAATCACAATCCTCACGAACACTTGGTGACATTATTGCTGCGTCTTGATTGTGTTGAGCGGAGCTCCGCCTTCACGGCGGAGGATTTACGCCCCCCGCCGAGGTTTGCTGAGAGGGGGGGTGTAAATCTTCATTCAGGGGGGCGTCTTCATTTATTGAATCCCAATAAGTCCATGGATGCACTTTGGACGACTGGACCCCGACGCGAGGTCATGTGGGCTTCGTCCGCGGCTACACTTAAGTATATTGGAGCCTTCATCGGCTCCTGCTGATGAGGAGGTGTTTTGTTTGCAACAGTTTTAGCACGCCGTCTAGGAGGCGCGACGCTGCCAGAAAGTCGGCGGGCGTAAACTTCAACTCTGCCCACGGTTTCTTGGCCTCACACACGACAGATGGCGTTCAGGTCTAAGTGGTCCGCTTTGGATATTTACGTTATGCATCCATATGTCGGCGAGAGTCAGCAAACACCGGCGCCAATTCATTTGACTGACAGATTCAGACGCCTGATCAGTCCCGCTCGTCCCTCGTCTTCAGAGACGGACGCCGAATGTCCTGGGAGACGGTTTCTGGACTCTGTCACTTGAATTTTTCAGATGGTAAAATCTGTAAATTAGTTTTACTAACTGAAGCTGAGCGTCATGTGGCAACATTTTTTTCATTTTCATTTCTGCTGGAAATTGCTGCTAATGCTGACGGACTCAGGAGGTCAGCCAGCTCAGTCAGAGCCCATTACATTTAAACACAACCTTCATTCTTATCCTGAATTAGAATATAAAACAGCTTGATTATGCTAATCTTCATAATCATGAAGCATTTAGTCGGACTCACAGGATGAGAGCGCTGGGAATCACAGCAAAGTGTTTCAATCTGAAACCTGATCGTTCCAGAATGAAAGGAGAAAGTGAATAGTCCAAAGAAACATGGAAGGGAGGTTGATGATGTCACCATGTTACTATGTGTGAGTAATCTGTTACTGTGTGTGAGTAATCTGTTTCTATGTGTGAGTATTCTGTTGCTATGTGTGAGTAATATGTTACTATGTGTGAGTGATCGGGTTTCTATGTGTGAGTAATCTGTTATTGTGTATGAGTAATCTGTTTCTATGTGTGAGAAATCTGTTACTATGTGTGAGTTATCTGTTATTGTGTATGAGTAATCTGTTAATATGTGTGAATAATATGTTACTATGTGTGAATAATATGTTACTATGTGTGAGTAATCTGTTACTATGTGTGAGTAATCTGTTACTATGTGTGAGTGATCAGGTTTCTATGTGTGAGTAATCTGTTATTGTGTATGAGTAATCTGTTTCTATGTGTGAGTAATCTGTTACTATGTGTGAGTTATCTGTTATTGTGTATGAGTAATCTGTTAATATGTGTGAATAATATGTTACTATGTGTGAATAATATGTTACTATGTGTGAGTAATCTGTTACTATGTGTGAGTAATCTGTTACTATGTGTGAGTGATCGGGTTTCTATGTGTGAGTAATCTGTTATTGTGTATGAGTAATCTGTTTCTATGTGTGAGTAATCGGGTTTCTATGTGTGAGTAATCTGTTACTATGTGTGAGTAATCTGTTAATATGTGTGAATAATATGTTACTATGTGTGAATAATATGTTACTATGTGTGAGTAATCTGTTACTATGTGTGAGTAATCTGTTACTATGTGTGAGTGATCGGGTTTCTATGTGTGAGTAATCTGTTATTGTGTATGAGTAATCTGTTACTATGTGTGAGTGATCGGGTTTCTATGTGTGAGTAATCTGTTATTGTGTATGAGTAATCTGTTACTATGTGTGAGTAATCTGTTACTATGTGTGAGTAATCTGTTACTATGTATGAGTAATCTGTTACTTTGTATGAGTAATCTGTTACTATGTGTGAGTTATCTGTTACTATGTGTGAGTAATCTGCTACTATGTGTGAGTAATCTATTACTATGTGTGAGTAATCTATTACTATATGTCAGTAATCTGTCACTATGTGTGTGTAATCTGGTATTATTTCCTCCTCTTCTTCAAAAACCTCTAAATAGGACCTTCCTCTCTCTGGTGAAACAAAGCAGATTTTGATTTTAGATTTTGTTAAACTTTTTCTCACACAGGGGAAACTTTAAAGCTTCGACTCTCCAACAAACACAAACACTTCCTGTTTGTGGGCGTCAACACCTGCTCCAGGCAGAACCTGGACCCACGTTTGACCCGTTCTTCAGGCTCTCTGAACCAGACCCAGACTCTTCCTTCATAAAGGAGATTAAATACCACATAAACGTAATGTAAATGTAAAACAGGGCAAAAGGATGGAAGGACTGAACTCATTAAAAATAATTTGTTGTTGTTTTTTTTACTGAAAAAACAAGCATCTGAATCAGGAGACGACGAATCAGCCGGTGGTTGGGTTCAAGCCGAACGGCTCTACGCTGTAAAACGAGAATTGTTGGATGAACTCCATTAAATGAAGTATTTCCATCTTAAAATAAGACGTTTACACTCACAAATACAAATACTTCATTTATCTTACAGCAGATCTTTTATTCCTGCAGCTTCTTAAGAAAAATGTTTTACACTGTAAAAATGAATCTTCGGTTTAGTTGAATTTAAAACTGAAATGAAAAGGTTGGACTCAGAAATACTTCATTTAGTTTTTACACTACATCACATGACTAGATTCCAGAATTCCAGCTTTGGCTTTTTTTAATCTCTTTCAAAATAAAGTTCTTCCAACTTAAACTTAAGAACTCAGTAATATTTCTATTATCTCGTTTTACACTTTTTACAGTGCAGATGCACACGTGAATGGAATCTACAGCCAGCTGGACCCGAAGAGAACCTCTCAGCCCGGCTCTGGAGATTCTGGATTCTGCCGGAGTGAGTCTGAGATGTTTGTTGTGTCACACGGGGACAACACAGGTACTTCCTGTGGCGGAGCAGCAACATCCTGTCCTGCTGTTTCCTCGCCTCTTTCTCCCGTCAGGTTGACGTGGTGTTTTGACTTCCATCAGACGGAAACGCCGTCGTTACATCTCCATGTTTAATGACCTACACGAAGCGGCGGAGTCTTCATCAGCTCAGAAGAAGATGTGAAAGGTTCATGGAAACAGAACTTGTGTCCTGAGGTGATCCGGGTCGTCCCAAGAGGAATGAAATAACTTTTAAGGCTCCTGATATCTAAAACATTTCCTCCACAGATGAAGCATTAATCATAAAGAGCTGGAGACGCGTGCCGGAGAGGAGCTTGATGTTATTCATGGGCGCGGTATTATTTCACAGCTTCATCTCGCTCAGAGACGCCCTCTCATTTCTTCTTCTGTGGCGAGAGGAGTCAGAGTTCTGGAGCGGAGGGACCGGTTCTAAGAGGAATAAGTTCTGTTTGATGCTGATTCTTCAGGAATCTGCATTCCGATCGTCTCAGCGCCGAAGGAAG
Source organism: Lophius americanus (assembly GCA_037951165.1). NCBI lineage: Eukaryota > Metazoa > Chordata > Actinopteri > Lophiiformes > Lophiidae > Lophius > Lophius americanus. The sequence goes on from JBBDHG010000355.1 coordinate 8,151, forward strand.
ACGGCCCAGAGGAAGACGGCCCGGAGGAAGACGGCCCGGAGGAAGACGGCCCGGAGGAAGACGATGAACGCCTCCAGAATAAACTCCAATGAGAAAATGACAGGAAGCATCAGAACCGATAGAGACCGGCCGATACCTGCCACCCAGAACCGAGCCCAGGCTGTTCCATAGTGGAAGATGTCCACCTTGTCCTGTCCTCGGCCTCTTCCTCTCTCACACACCGACCAACAGCATGTCCCCTTCTTCTCCTGCCTGCAGCTCCATCTCCAGCATCCTTCTACCAGTAGATCCACTATCCCTCCTCTTCACGGGTCAGAACCATCTCAGTCTGTCCTCTCTTACCTTGTCTCCAGGACGTCTCACCTGGACTGTCCCTCTGATGTCTCCTTTCTAATCCTGTCCTTCCTCTCACTCCCAGAGAACATCTGAACATCTTCATCTCTGCCTCCTGTCTTCGGGTCAGAACCAGCGTCTCAGACCACAACATCATAGTCCATGGAGACTCCTGCTGACCTCCTCTGTCAGTCTGTCCATCACCTCAGCAAATAAGAAGGGGCTCAGAGCCCATCCTTGATGCAGTCCCACCCCCGCTGTCATGCTGCTCTGACTCACAGACCACATTTCCTCCTGCAGCTTTTTCTCCTGATGGTAGTTTGTATATTTTTGTCTCTCAAAGACTCGGTTTCATCTCCGTAGTCTTCATCGGGCGTGACGAAGAGCCTTCTTACGTGTTTATTCCTTCGCACACATTCCCCGATGTCTGACATCATTCCGACGAACAACAAAAACATAAATGGAGGAGCGGTGTGAGAGAAGATCCCGGGGGGCGGATCCCCGCAGGAAGGGATTTTTCTCTGCCTGTCGATCTTCCTCTGGAGATGTTCGTCACGCTGAGAACTTCCACTCTGCCGCTAAAGAGGCGTGAAGATGGGAGAAGAACCTGGGCAGCAGCGGATGACCTCACGACGCTCGCTGTGCACCACCTACACCGCCTTTATTTGTCATTATTACCATCAGCCATTACTGCCAGTGGGAGGAATATCAATTTGGCAGGGAAGAGTTCTGACTGCATGTTAACGGACCCCCCCCCCTCCAGCACCACCACTTGCACCACCCACCCCCTCACGTGAGACCCTTCCCCACTGCTCCGCTTTAATGCTCATGGATATTGAATGGAAGAGCTTCTCTGGCCGTGATCAGGCATTTAGCGAAGCCGGGCGGCGCCGTGAGGAGATGTTGATGCATCGGGCCGTGGACGGAGAAACAGGAAAAACACACACTGGATTCCACAAAGACATTAGTCTGCTGCTCAGCGCTGGAGGAGGAGGAGGAGGAGGAGGAGGAGGAAGAAAATGACTCTAGCACTGAGGGGGAGTTTGTTTAGGTGGTTCTGGTGGCTCCGGACCCCCTGAGAGAGGCGGGACTAATAGGATCAACAGCTCTGTGAATTTACACAAACACCTTTAACCGACATGAAGAAACACGGATCTGACGCCGGTTCCGGTACCGATTCTCTGAATACCGGCTGAAACCCGTCAGCGGACTGAAAATAGAACATGAAAGCTGGTCTTTAGGGGGACATCAAAGGAAACTTGTGAGCCTGCGTTGAATCCGAATTTAATAGAATTCTGGCAGCAACTGAAGTCCCTGGAAAAAAATATATATCTGGTGCGCACAAGATAATTTGATCTCTGCAGAGGGAGAGAAGACAGGCCACTTCCTGTCGTCCTTCGGCGTGCACAGTCAGCGTTTCCTGTATTTACGACTCAGCTTTTAGAACATGACACCGTAACCTATTTATTCTGTTTCTGGCATGAAGGGAGTAAATACTTAACAAAAACACGCTTGTGTTTCCTGACGCAGAGCGGCGCTCTTATTCTGAAGGATCGGGGGAAGTAAGCCCGGTCAGCATTGTGTTTGTGTTCTGACGGACCCGCGTATAAACCCGGTCAAAGCCTCCATTATGCTGCTGTCTGGATCCTCATCCTGTGAGGTGTGAGGATGAGGAGGGAGCTGGGCTGGCCTCCTGGCTCCATCACAAACACAGGACCAACATATATACATACATACACACTGGTGTGTTCTGTATGGAGGCCCGGTCCGATGCAGATCCTCAGAGTGAGGAAGGCGAGGCGAGGAAGGAGGAATGGATTATACATTCATTCATCAATTCTGCATGAATTTTTGATGTTCTTAACTCTTGTAGTGGAAATGTTGTGTCAGGAGAGAAACCATCAACCACAGAGGCAGAAGGTGGAGAAGCTCCCCTGAGGACCACCTCCACCTCCACCTCCACCTCACGGCTCACGCTTCTACCTATGGGTCGTTTGACATACAGCAGGGATGGATCAAAGGCAGGGAATTAACCCCACAATGTTTCCCTCTTTATAAATACTGAGAGTAAGAATTAGAATCACAACTATTATTAAAATGATAAAAACAATATCAGGATTTACCAGAACAAACAACAACAATCATACTTAAATAAATAACTAGTGAACAACACCACCCCCACCTGTGTCTATGACGTCATCAGTCTGCTCTGGGATCAGATCCCACACTGACTCAACCTGACTATGTCTATGACGTCATCAGTCTGCTCTGGGATCAGATCCCACACTGACTCATCCTGACTATGTCTATGACGTCATCAGTCTGTTCTGGGATCAGATCCCACACTGACTCATCCTGACTATGTCTATGACGTCATCAGTCTGTTCTGGGATCAGATCCCACACTGACTCATCCTGACTATGTCTATGACGTCATCAGTCTGTTCTGGGATCAGATCCCACACTGACTCATCCTGACTATGTCTATGACGTCATCAGTCTGTTCTGGGATCAGATCCCACACTGACTCATCCTGACTATGTCTATGACGTCATCAGTCTGTTCTGGGATCAGATCCCACACTGACTCATCCTGACTATGTCTATGACGTCATCAGTCTGTTCTGGGATCAGATCCCACACTGACTCATCCTGACTATGTCTATGACGTCATCAGTCTGTTCTGGGATCAGATCCCACACTGACTCAGCCTGACTATGTCTATGACGTCATCAGTCTGCTCTGGGATCAGATCCCACACTGACTCATCCTGACTATGTCTATGACGTCATCAGTCTGTTCTGGGATCAGATCCCACACTGACTCATCCTGACTATGTCTATGACGTCATCAGTCTGTTCTGGGATCAGATCCCACACTGACTCAACCTGACTATGTCTATGACGTCATCAGTCTGTTCTGGGATCAGATCCCACACTGACTCATCCTGACTATGTCTATGACGTCATCAGTCTGTTCTGGGATCAGATCCCACACTGACTCATCCTGACTATGTCTATGACGTCATCAGTCTGTTCTGGGATCAGATCCCACACTGACTCAGCCTGACTATGTCTATGACGTCATCAGTCTGCTCTGGGATCAGATCCCACACTGACTCATCCTGACTATGTCTATGACGTCATCAGTCTGTTCTGGGATCAGATCCCACACTGACTCATCCTGACTATGTCTATGACGTCATCAGTCTGTTCTGGGATCAGATCCCACACTGACTCATCCTGACTATGTCTATGACGTCATCAGTCTGTTCTGGGATCAGATCCCACACTGACTCATCCTGACTATGTCTATGACGTCATCAGTCTGTTCTGGGATCAGATCCCACACTGACTCATCCTGACTATGTCTATGACGTCATCAGTCTGTTCTGGGATCAGATCCCACACTGATGACTGAAGGAGTCGATGTTAATCAGTAAAAACATAATAATGAGATTATTGTTGCTAATAATAATTTTAATATTAATAATACTGTGAATGAATATTAGTATTATTGTTTTAGCATCAGTGTCTGATGTCTCAGCTGTCCGTCAGGCAGAAAGGGGAGGAGTTAGTAGAAAAGACGATGTTTGTCTTTCAGCCCCTCTGCTTACCTGCAGATAAAAGATATTCAGCAGGACAAAGCATTCTGGGTATTCTGCGGACAAAGCAGAAGCGCTGCGATGGCAGTGACGCGGCGCCGCGGGGAACGCGTCGCCTACCTTTTGCCATTTGACAGAGACACGCGGTTCTTCCCGGTGACGGATGCTGCTCGGCTCCGGTCCCACGGGTCACAGGCGACCTTTAGGATTGTCTTTTATTTGAAGTCACAAAGGATTATTTGTCAGATGATGGCCGCCGCCGTGACCCCGGGCTCCGCGGTGGAGCCGCGGGACGCCGCGCTTGTCATCAGTGATCAGGTTTACCTCCAGAGGAGCCGTCAGCGCGAGCGGAACCAGCTGACTGATGAACGTGTGAAGACGCCCTACGACGCTTTAATGCCTTTAACTACGAGCTTCATCGCTCGTGACCAGCCTCGTCTTCAAACGCACGCGGGACGAGTGACGACCTCCACCACCTCTACTCCTCCACCTCCTCCCTGCTCTCACTACAAATCACCATGTCCTCCACCCACCTCAGAGTCCATGGAGACTCCTGCTGACCTCCTCCATCAGTCTGTCCATCACCACAGCAAACAAGAAGGGGCTCAGAGCCCATACTTGGTGCAGTCCCACCTCCACCCTGAACCCATCCATCACTCCTCCTGCTCACCTCACCGCCGTCATGCTGCTCTCTTACATTCACCTCCTTCTGACCTTCTCCATCCTCCATCGGAGCAGACGTCTGAACGGAGCAGCACCCATCCTGCAGGAGGGGCTTGATCTCCACCCCCACCGCCCTCAGGGACTCGGAACACGTAGTTCTGAACCCTCGGGTCGGACGTCCAGTAGAGTAGAACTCTAAGTATGATGTAAAACTGTAGAACCCACCATGAATCCACAGACTGGTTCTGTTTGGATGGATGTCGGAGGCTCCTGTTTAACCCAGACCCGGTTAGAATCCGGCCCGTGTTCTGCTGGGCAGTAATGAGAAACTCTTACTCATGTCGGACATTCAGAGCCAAAACTCGTGAAGAACCGACACAATTTGCTCCCGCCTGGCGCCTGGAGTCAGAAATATGGCCGCCCTCACCTCCGGCGCGACCGCAGTCCCGTAATGACGCCCGGAGCCGCTCATTAATTATTCACAGAATTACAAAGCAGAAATGAAGAAGAGCGCCGGCGCTGGTCGGACGACGCTGGCCGCGTGAGTTATAATGTGCGCACCCCCGGGGGTCTCTCTGCGTGGCCTTCATACATGGATCGCTATGGAAACCAGGGCCCAGAAGAACCTGCAGAACCCGCCCACGCGGACGGCCGTTAATCGTCTCCGCTCACATCCTGGTACTGCAGCGTTTGTCCGATGTGTCGAGCAGCAATTATATATACTGGAGAAGCCCCTCCCCCCGACCCCTCGCTGCCCCTCTCTTAATTCTATCTCATCGCCGCCGGTGACGAAACATCTCGCCGCGTCTCTGCGGGGACGTTCAGAACGCAGATGAGAGAGTGTGAGAGGACCGGGCCGGTTCTGTTCTGAGAGCCATTAGAACCTAAAGAGTCTTTTTGCAGAGATCTCCCTGATTTATCCTCCTCCTCGCCGTCTGACGCTCCAGATTAGCCGAGCAGCTTTATTGGGTTCTGGAGACTAATGTGGGCCGACTGGAGCGACGTGACGCGCCGCCGCTAACCGCCAGAACGTAAATATCACCGACCTCAACCCGCCGCCGCTCCCTCCTTACATTAGAGGGTACAAATGGATGAGGGCATGTTAGAGGAGGGGGGGGCAGAAACATGAAGATGAAGATGAAGGGCGATGCTCCTACATCATCCTCTGCTGTCACGAGGCAGACGGTAATTTATCTCCTCTTATAAGCCTTCAGCTCCGTGTCTGGACTCTCAAACATCAGCAGACGTTTAAGTAATTACACTGTAAAAACACAAAGTGATGACAAAGTGCACTTGTCCAATACACACACACACACACATATATATATATATATGTGTGTGTGTGTATATATATATATATATATACACACACATATATATATATATATATGTGTATATATATATATATATATATATATATATATATATATATATATATATATATATATATATATATACATATATATATATATATATACACACACATATATATATATATATGTGTGTGTATATATATATATATATATATATATATATGTATATATATATATATATACACACACATATATATATATATATGTGTGTGTATATATATATATATATATATGTATATATATATATATATATATATATACATATATATATATGTATATATATATATATATACACACACATATATATATATATATGTGTGTGTATATATATATATATATATACATTTCTCTTCAGCGGTTTGGATCCATGAGAACCAGAACCGATCCGGGTGCAGGACATTGTCAACATGTGTGACGAGAGATGAAGATGCCGTCTCTCATCCTCACTGCAGACGACCTCATTTTGTACTTTAGATTCAGAACAATATGAGGCTTTAAGGTCGGATGACTCACAGCGAGGTCCGCTCCTGACCCCCCCCCCCCCCCGACCACTGATCCAGAAAAGAACGTCGGCGTTTCTGACACATTGGGAGGAAGTGAAGTGGACGTGTGAATTTCTCTACGTAGCACATTATCAGGTTTGCAGCGGGGAGGAGGACGTGTGAGGGAGAGAAGGAACTTCTGTCAGAGTGAGAGGAAGAGCAAACGCAGCGTCGAATAAGTCGAATAAACTTCCCTCACAAACCCCGACAGCAGGAAGCAGGAGGAACACAAACCAGGAGCATCATGGGAAAATGTCCTGTCTCTTAATTGATACACGACATGCCAGAAAATACAAAAGAAATCATTTCACCCTTTTAACGGGATCATTTTAGCGTTATAATGAGGTAATGTTCACGTTATAATGAGGTAATGTTCACGTTATAATGAGGTAATGTTCACGTTATAATGACGTAATGTTCACGTTATAATGAGGTAATGTTCACGTTATAATGAGGTAATGTTCACGTTATAATGAGGTGATTTCAACGTTATAATGAGGTGATTTTAACGTTATAATGACGTAATTTTAACGTTATAATGACGTAATTTTAACGTTATAATGACGTAATTTTAACGTTATAATGACGTAATTTTTACGTTATAATGAGGTAATGTTTATGTTATAATGAGGTAATTTCAACGCTATAATGAGGTATTTTAGCGTTATAATGAGGTAATTTTTATGTTATAATGAGGTAATTTTAACAGTATTATGAGGTAATTTTAACAGTATTATGAGGTAATTTTCATGTTATAATCAGATAATTTTCACGTTCTAACGTTATTTTTATATTAGTACATGAACATTTTTTCCTTTTGACGTGTGAGGGATCTTCTTCTTTTATTGTCTGGCATCATCGGAGCGCAGCAGTAAAACACAACTGATGCACGATTGTAAAAACACAGACGATGTAAAAACAATGTGTTTGGATGTTTGCGCTGCTGGTGAACGGGGGCGGGGCTTACCTTATGAGGACAAACAGGGATTGGTGAGTTGAGAGAATTCTGCGAGGTCTGGTTCAGGTTCTGCGAGAAGAAGAGGATAATCAGGAGGAGGTTTTGAGCAGCTTAGCTTCTTCTCGTGACCATTAGCTTAGCATCAGTGCTTCACGTTTGACTTCTTTGTCTCGCAGGGATCCCACTAATCCAAAGAACAGATTTTGCAGCTGGTCATATTTTAAATCCTGATCTGATCATCTTTGTCAGTATCGGGTTCTGGTTTCCCCCCATAAAGATTATAGATGCTTCTTTAACGGAGCAGATGCTCCGGCGCCGCTGAGGCGCGGCCCGATGCCCTCTGTGGGGTTAAATGATTACGAGGTTGTTAAACCAGCGACGCCGACATCAGTCAGACACAAGAGGACCGCCTGATGGCGGGCTGAAGGTAAGTCAACAGGTCCACGACAGATGGACCCGCCGCTGATGATTATGCACAGAACCAGAGTGTTAGCATCCTCGCTACGCCGCGTGAGGGAGGAGCAGGCGCCGACCCCGGAGAGGGAGGAGGGAGCGACGGATGAGGCAAAACCGGCGGGGAGGATGACTTCTCTCGGACTGCGGCGGGTTCTGCCTCCTGGGAAGGAGCTGCTGATTTTCCAGCAGGTTCTTCAGTTATGCCCTCAGATCCAATTACGTGTGCGGCCCGCGATGCTCTCCGGCGCCATTAATGGCCGCCTCATGGTTTCACCGGGACGGAGCAGACACCCAACCCTCCTAACATCTATATTTCATCGCCGCGAAGAGGAGGAACACCTCCAGGACCCGGCAGAGGAAGAAAAAAACCCAGCATAAACACCAACCCATGAAATATAGATGAAGAACCGGGCCTGACCGGGAGGATGATGGAATTAGTAGACAAAGTGGACCCGACAGACCAGAAGATAAATGAAGGTTTCTCCGGCGCAGGTTTCTGGGCTGAAGACGTGAAATCTGAGACCGGCTGAGGGAAACCCGGTGACCCAGATTCCAACAGTTCCTTAAGAACTCTAACAGAACGCTGATCGCTAACGAGGCCGAAGACGAAGACGAAGACAAGACGCTCTGACGAGTCCGAGAGGAACGTACCGCCTTCAGCGGCGCCGCAGCAGAAGGAATGACAGCAGAACTTTTGTATTCCAGCGGCCGTTACCGTGACGACCTGCAGCCAGGATAATTAAAACATCAGAATGTTCTGACCCGCTTACAAACACACACAGTATATATATATATACATATATATAATATATATATATATATATATATATATATATATATATATATATATATATATATATATATACTGTGTGTGTTTGTAAGCACGGAGAACTTCATCACATGACCACAATCAGCTGAAGGCCCACATGATCCAAAGCAGCGGTTCACCAGAACAAAGATTCTCCCAAAGAGTTGGGTTTCAGGAGAAGAATCCAATCCAGCTTCTGTACCGGTACAGAACATTTTTAGTTCTGCCCGCTCCTCAGGCTGAGCTGGAGGAAGGTTCCTCCTCCTCTTCCCAGCAGCAGCTCTCCAGCTTATAATTACAGCGTTTTACTGGAAGCCTGTCGGCGTCCGGGTCGGACGAGACTTCCTGTTTAGGTCAAGGACTCCCTCTCTTGTAAATAAGCCACGCCCCCTTCGCCAGAGCGGTCGTGACTTTGTTCCGGCACAAACAAGCCGCGTCAGAAGAACACACGCACGTAACCTCCTTCCTCTCCCGCTCCCGCCGCCGGCGCCGTTCCCGTTTGGTTTGAAGTTATTCCTCTTTCGTTGTCAAATTGCTTCGCAAATGAGGCGCCGTGGCGGCGTCTCTAAGTTCTACATGTGCAGCCGCCTGCAGGCGCCGGTTCTGAACCTCCGTTATCCTGTATACACATGCAGAGCGGCGCTCTGAGCGCACACCGACGACTAGATCAACACGGCAGGCTGGGAGGAAGATGGGAGCCGGCGTGATTCTGCCTCGTCGGCCGTCTGGGTTTATTCCTGCTTCTTCTGGCGGCGCTGAGACCCGATTAAAAGGATGTTCTGATGGGCGGATCTCAGACTTCTGATGATGGCGGATCCAGAAACGTCGCTTGAAGCCGCGTCAAACTTTTCCTTCTACGGGTGTGTTTTTTCCTGCCGATGAATGGATGAAGAGGGTGAGGTGCCTCAGCGAGGACGAAGAGCATCTGGAGGTTCACGTACATGATAGAGACGTGGACAGGTTCTGGCCTGTAACGGGTCCAACCCTCTGTCTGGTACAACAGACGAGGTTTCCACTGTTGGACCAACACAGGCGGAGCGGTTCTGTGAATTAACCGGACCCCACGCTGTGGTTCTCCACAGCCGGGTCTGACCCCCCAGAGAGGAGAGGGTCTTGGGTTCATGAGGAGAGAAGATGTGATCACAGGAACATGCTGCTCTCTTATTGTGGCGGGGCTAGCAGGAGAGGCGGGGCTAGCAGGAGAGGCGGGGCTAGCAGGAGAGGCGGGGCTAGCAGGAGAGGTGGGGCTAGCAGGAGAGGCGGGGCTAGCAGGAGAGGTGGGGCTAGCAGGAGAGGTGGGGCTAGCAGGAGAGGCGGGGCTAGCAGGAGAGGTGGGGCTAGCAGGAGAGGTGGGACTAGCAGGAGAGGCGGGGCTAGCAGGAGAGGTGGGGCTAGCCGGAGAGGCGGGGCTAGCAGGAGAGGCGGGGCTAGCAGGAGAGATGGGGCTAGCAGGAGAGGCGGGGCTAGCAGGAGAGGCGGGGCTAGCAGGAGAGGCGGGGCTAGCAGCAGAGGTGGGGCTAGCAGGAGAGATGGGGCTAGCAGGAGAGGCGGGGCTAGCAGGAGAGGCGGGGCTAGCAGCAGAGGTGGGGCTAGCAGGAGAGGCGGGGCTAGCAGGAGAGGCGGGGCTAGCAGGAGAGGCGGGGCTAGCAGGAGAGATGGGGCTAGCAGGAGAGGCGGGGCTAGCAGGAGAGGTGGGGCTAGCAGGAGAGATGGGGCTAGCAGGAGAGATGGGGCTAGCAGGAGAGGTGGGGCTAGCAGGAGAGGCGGGGCTAGCAGGAGAGATGGGGCTAGCAGGAGAGGTGGGGCTAGCAGGAGAGGCGGGGCTAGCAGGAGAGATGGGGCTAGCAGGAGAGGCGGGGCTAGCAGAAGAGGTGGGGCTAGCAGGAGAGGCGGGGCTAGCAGGAGAGATGGGGCTAGCAGGAGAGGCGGAGCCTGCGACGAGACAAAGGCCGCTTCCCTGATCCTGTAACATGTTGGGTGACGTTCTGCGATAAACGCTCCGCTTTGTCTTTTCTGAGCGCGAGTCTTTGGGATTTGGACCGGTCCACATGTCGGGGGCCGCTCCCACTCTGGACCGGACAATGAGCGCCGACTCCCCTCGACCCGGATTGCGTTTGTCTCTTCAAAGAACGTTTCTTGGCCCGCTCTCGTCACTCCCTGAAACCAATTTGTCATTCTAAGCCCGGCGCCGCCGCTGCCAGCGCTGAGATGATAGCAGCGGGCCTCTCTGATCCAGGCGGCGCCAGGGGAACGGGCCAAGTGTTAGCGGAGCCGCCGAGGGACGGCGAGCGGCGACTCTGCCGGCTGATGCCCGCCCCCACGGCCGACGGGAGCGGGCTTTGAAAGAGCTTTGATCGGACACAGAATGGAGCCGACGGGTCCGGGAGGACGGAGGTTCTGAGGTCCGGATGATGTGTAGTTTGTGCTTTAGTGCACGGCCGCACACGTGTGTGTGTGAGGGGGTTAGATGTGTGTGTGTGAGTGTGTGTTTATATGTACATGTGTGTGTGTGTGTGTGAGGGGGTTAGATGTGTGTGTGTGAGTGTGTGTTTATATGTACATGTGTGTGTGTGTGTGTGAGGGGGTTAGATGTGTGTGTGTGAGTGTGTGTTTATATGTACATGTGTGTGTGTATGTGTGAGGGGATTAGACTTATGTGTGAGTGTGTGTGTATGTGTGTGTGTGTATTTGTGAGAGTGTGTGTATGTGTGTGTGTCTGTATTTGTGTGTGTATTTGTGAGAGTGTGTATTTGTGTGTGTGTATGTGTGTATGTGTGTATTTGTGTGTGTGTGTGTATGTGAGTGTGTGTATTTGTGTGTGTATTTGTGAGTGTGTTTGTATGTGTGTATGTGTGTGTGTGTATTTGTGAGAGTGTGTATTTGTGTGAGTGTGTGTGAGAGGGATTAGACTTGTGTGTGAGTGTGTGTTTATATGTACATGTGTTTGTGTGTGTGTATGTGAGTGTGTGTATTTGTGTGTGTATTTGTGAGTGTGTTTGTATGTGTGTATGTGTGTGTGTGTGTGTGTATTTGTGTGTGTATGTGTGTGTGTGTATTTGTGTGTGTGTATGTGTGTGTGTATGTGTGTGTGTGTGTATTTGTGTGTGTGTATGTGTGTGTGTGTATTTGTGTGTGTGTATGTGTGTGTGTGTATGTGTGTGTGTATTTGTGTGTGTGTATGTGTGTGTGTGTGTGTATTTGTGAGAGTGTGTATTTGTGTGTGTGTATGTGTGTGTGTGTATGTGTGTGTCTGTGTATTTGTGAGAGTGTGTATTTGTGTGTGTGTATGTGTGTGTGTGTGTATTTGTGTGTGTGTATGTGTGTGTGTGTGTGTATTTGTGAGAGTGTGTATTTGTGTGTGTGTATGTGTGTGTGTGTATGTGTGTGTGTGTGTATTTGTGTGTGTATTTGTGTGTGTGTATGTGTGTATTTGTGTGTGTGTATGTGTGTGTGTGTATTTGTGTGTGTGTATGTGTGTGTGTGTGTGTGTGTATTTGTGTGTGTGTATGTGTGTGTGTGTATGTGTGTGTGTGTGTATTTGTGTGTGTATTTGTGTGTGTATGTGTGTGTGTGTGAAGCTGCTTTCACATAAAAACACATTTTTCCTGCCATGAACGTTTTCTTCCTCTTTGGTTCCGGTGGGACGCGACCCCTCGTCCTGCCGACTCTCTGCCTCTGCTCTCATGAAGAAGAAGAGATAGAAATAAAACCACTTCTCTGTTAGAGAATTATATTCTCTAAAAGAAACAAAATGATCCGCCGACCGAGGAAAGTTTGTTTTTGTTTGAAAGAAGTGAAATTGTGTCATAAGTCTTAAAATAAACGTGTCCGGAGTAAAAGCCGAACGCTCGTCTTCAAACGATGAAGAGTGTTTGTGGAGAAGTTGTAAAATCCTCAGATGTTGGTGCGTCATCCTGAAATCTTCTTCGTGGTAGAAATAGATCTTCAAAGACGCGGCGGGATCGTTGTGAAGAATCCAGCAGGGCCCGTCTCACAGGTGGAACACGTCCGGTCCACACATCAGAACTCTGGAGAAGAACCGAGAAGATGGACCAACGAGACACTTCTGCTCCGACAGAAGGTGTTTCTGTCCGATTTCATGTCGCAGGATTTCCCTCGCTAGAAAATCAATCTAGTTTTTATTCTTTAAGATTCTTTAAGATTCACAGAAGTTACAGAACAAAAGTTCAAAGAGAGGAAGACGTGGTAAATTAAAGTAGTAGTCACTCACTCATTCATTCATGTATTCATTCATTCATTCATTCATCTATTCATTCATTCATTCATTTATGTATTCATTCAATCATTCATTCACTCATGTATTAATTCATTCATATGTATTCATTCATTCATTCATTTATTCATTCAATCATTCATTCATCTATTCATTCATTCATTTATTTATTCATTCATTCAATCATTTATGTATACATCAATTCATTAATTTATGTATGTATTCATTCATTCATTCATCTATTCATTCATTCATTCATTCATCTATTCATTCATTCATTTATTCATCTATTCATTCATTCATTCATCTATTCATTCATTCATTCATCTATTCATTCATTCAATCATTTATGTATACATCAATTCATTAATTTATGTATTCATTCATTCATCCATTCATTCATTCATTCATCTATTCATTCATTCATTTATTCATCTATTCATTCATTCATTCATCTATTCATTCATTCATTCAGTCATTTATGTATTCATTCATTCATTCAATCATTTATGTATACATCAATTCATTCATTCATTCATGTATTCATTCATTCATGTATTCATTCATTCATGTATTCATTCATTTATGTATTCATTCAATCATTCAGTTATGATTTCATTCATTCAATCATTCGTTTTTGTATTCATTTAATCATTCATTTATTAATTTATGTATTCCCTCATTCATTCATTCATTCGATCTTTCATTTATTTATTCATTCAATCATTCATTTTTTTATTCATTCAATCATTCATTCATTCATGTATTCATTCATTCATATATGTATTCATTCTTTCATTGATTTATGTATTCATAAAATCATTCATTCATCTATTCATTAATTCATATGTATTCATTCTTTCATTGATTTATGTATTCATTCAATCATTCATTCATGTATTCATTCATTCATATATGTATTCATTCTTTCATTCATTCATTCAATCAATCATTCATTCATGTATTCATTCATTCATTCATCTATTCATTCATTCATTCATTCATTCATCTATTCATTCATTCATTCATTCATTCATACAATCAATCATTCATTTATGCATTCATTCATCTATTCATTCATTCATTCATTCATTCATTCGGTCAGTCATTCGTGTGAATACATGAATTCAGCGCCTCTAGAGAACCAGAGGCCTCACCACATAAGTCCTGCCATTGATGACCCGGTCCAAACGCTTGGATGTCGCTTTGCTGTGGAGCATTAGGAACCGGGTCACTGCAGCGGTTCTGTCTGTGGCGGACTGGGCGGAGCCCCACAAGCATCAGAGCCACACCAGCTGGACATTAGGACCGACCCAATCTCTCATTCAGTGATTCATTCTGATTAATGAAAACTAACGGCATCCAGCCAAATGGGCCGGCG
>JBBDHG010000355.1:27500-40751 GCA_037951165.1 Lophius americanus
CACCCCATCGCACCGGGAACGCCGGAGCAGAGGTGGAGGTGGGGGATTTTGGCGAGAAGTCGTGCCCAGCCGTGTCTAAGGGGGGCCGGCCGGGGGCTCCTTGGTGGGGGGCACGAGTGGGATGCTCATTAGGACTCTGTGGGGATGGTCCTGCAGGGCGGTCCGTGTGGCTCTGGAGCTCATTACAGAACTGATGACATCCAGAGGCACCAGAACAGAACCGCTGCCCAGATCAGCCTCATTCGGAGGCACCTGTAGACGGTCAGCCCCCCCCCCCGCTGTAATTACTGCGGCTGCTTCTCGTGACTCCGTCTCCAGCGCCGGCGAGCACAGCTGGCCTCCTAACGAGAGGGAGCGGTTCTGATCCGGAGGTGTTACTTATTTATTTCATTATTTCTTCAACACAGCGTGAATAATGTCAATTATTTAAATCGCTGTGATTTCATCACGCCACCTTCATCATCGCCAATCCGCTCACGTCACGCCGCCGCCGCTGGTCCGGGCGCTAATTAACTCGTAAGTGACGCCAGGTCCCACCGCAGGGATGAGATTCCAATCAGCGCCAACCAGAACCGACCCAACACGGATTTATTCTGCAGGAACATTTACCTGCAGGGTCCAATGCAGCGCTGGAGAGTAACTAAGTACTTTTACTCCAGTGCTGTATTTATGTACTAAAGTAGAGTACTGCAATATTTCAATGTACACACTATAGTTACTAGTTTAGTTACTAGTTACTTTTCAGTTGAGGGTTTCACGCTCGTGTTTCTCACCGGATTGAGTCTTTGTTTTTACTTGAACCTAAAAACAGTCTTTGTTTTTACTTGAACCTAAAAACAGTCTTTGTTTTTACTTGAACCTAAAAACAGTCTTTGTTTTTACTTGAACCTAAAAACAGTCTTTGTTTTTACTTGAACCTAAAAACAGTCTTGTTTTTACTTGAACCTAAAAACAGTCTTTGTTTTTACTTGAACCTAAAAACAGTCTTTGTTTTTACTTGAACCTAAAAACAGTCTTTGTTTTTACTTGAACCTAAAAACAGTCTTTGTTTTTACTTGATGTAAAAACAGTGTTTTTAGATCTGCCCACCTCCTCAGGGAGAAATGGCTCCATTACAACACCAACACTTTATTCATCCACCCGTTTACATTATTGATGTCACTTAGTGCCAATCAGGATTTATAAAACCAAAAATGCATTAACCTCCACCGCCTCAGCGGCGGAGATTCTCCACCCACATCCTCCATCATCAGGAAACTTTCACTGCGTTCAGCCTCCGCCGCTCTTCTGTCAAGTAACTAAAGAAAACTGACGGCGCAGGAGATCATAAACAACAAATAAACAACAAATAAACAACAAATAAACAACAACTAAACACAAAAGCTCCGTGTTTGTGGGAAAACTTCTACACAACAACTCATTTTTCACTGGAGCGTTCGATACCAGGTCCACCGTTTGAGGTTCTGCCCGTGAAGAAGAACATTATTTGTCCCATAGACGTCAAGTCACCTCACAACAAATGTCTTCTGAAGAAACTTTCCTGAAACTGACAGTCTGTTCTGTCTGTGGACAAAACTTTTCCTCCATGAGGAAGAACCTGGAGACGCAGAGAAATGACTTCTTTGAACAGGCAGAACCCTCCAGCAGATCCAGACTCCTTCCCGCTCTGCAACATGGTGCATGATGGGATAGATTGGATGAGGGACGTCACGCGAGAAGATACCTAGACACATGTTCTTTGACCGGACCGGGTTGACAAACGGATGAAGATGATTTGTCCTTTACATGAGAGATGAAACCATGAAATGATTATTTACAGATGAAGAGGAGAATCTCCTCCTTCTGTCCACAGCGTCTTCTTCTAGGAAAGTTCTACTCCTGAGTGAAGTAGGAGACGAGATGGATCTCCCTCTATAATATACATACTTTGATGTTCTCAGTAATGAGCTGCTGCTAGAACTGAGCCTCACAGAACTGCTGTGGACCCAACGCTGTCATCAAGCTATGCTCTGCTGTAAGGACCTGATGTAAGCAGCAGGGGGGCAGGAAGAGGGTCTTTCAGTAGAACGGGAGGGATTGAAAGAGTTTACCCTCACATGAAGTTCTACTTTCAGCACTAATCCTGAAACATGGCCTCATTATTTCGGCGTGATGAACTGTCACAGCTGACAGGAGCGTGACGCCGACAACAACAACAACAAAGAGTCGTGTGGCGCGGCTGATGGGCGCGTTCCCTCGGTGCCCAGTCAGAAGACTTCCATGGATGGCAGCGCGGTGTAGCGGCACCACGGGAGAAAACATCAAGTTCAAAGACGACGTCGTCTGACAAACTGGAATAAAGTGGAGAGAAATTCACAAAACGTGGCATTCTGTCTGTTCTATATCTGTAATCTATCTGTTCTGTCTGTTCTATATCTGTGATCTATCTGTTCTGCCTGTTCTGTCTGTTCTATATCTGTAATCTATCTGTTCTGTCTGTTCTGTCTGTTCTATATCTGTAATCTATCTGTTCTGTCTGTTCTGTCTGTTCTGTCTGTTCTATATCTGTAATCTATCTGTTCTGTCTGTTCTATATCTGTAATCTATCTGTTCTGCCTGTTCTGTCTGTTCTATATCTGTAATCTATCTGTTCTGTCTGTTCTGTCTGTTCTATATCTGTAATCTATCTGTTCTGTCTGTTCTGTCTGTTCTATATCTGTAATCTATCTGTTCTGTCTGTTCTATATCTGTAATCTATCTGTTCTGTCTGTTCTATATCTGTAATCTATCTGTTCTGTCTGTTCTGTCTGTTCTATATCTGTAATCTATCTGTTCTGTCTGTTCTATATCTGTAATCTATCTGTTCTGTCTGTTCTATATCTGTAATCTATCTGTTCTGTCTGTTCTATATCTGTGATCTATCTGTTCTGTCTGTTCTATATCTGTAATCTATCTGTTCTGTCTGTTCTATATCTGTAATCTATCTGTTCTGTCTGTTCTGTCTGTTCTATATCTGTAATCTATTTGTTCTGTCTGTTCTGTCTGTTCTATATCTGTAATCTATCTGTTCTGTCTGTTCTATATCTGTAATCTATCTGTTCTGTCTGTTCTATATCTGTAATCTATCTGTTCTGTCTGTTCTGTCTGTTCTATATCTGTAATCTATCTGTTCTGTCTGTTCTATATCTGTAATCTATCTGTTCTGTCTGTTCTATATCTGTAATCTATCTGTTCTGTCTGTTCTGTCTGTTCTATATCTGTAATCTATCTGTTCTGTCTGTTCTATATCTGTAATCTATCTGTTCTGTCTGTTCTATATCTGTAATCTATCTGTTCTGTCTGTTCTATATCTGTGATCTATCTGTTCTGTCTGTTCTATATCTGTAATCTATCTGTTCTGTCTGTTCTGTCTGTTCTATATCTGTAATCTATTTGTTCTGTCTGTTCTGTCTGTTCTATATCTGTAATCTATCTGTTCTGTCTGTTCTATATCTGTGATCTATTTGTTTTGTCTGTTCTGTCTGTTCTATATCTGTGATCTAGCTGTTCTGTCTGTTCTGTCTGTTTTATATCTGTGATCTATTTGTTCTGTCTGTTTTACATCTGTGATCTATTTGTTCTGTCTGTTCTGTCTGTTCTATATCTGTGATCTACCTGTGATCTACCTGTGATCTACCTGTGATCTGTCTGTGATCTATCTGATCTACCTTTCTATATCTGTGATCTGTCTGTTCTGTCTGTTCTATTATAAATTAAATGTATTTTTATTATTATTATTATCTATCTCTGTTCTACCTGTGATCTATCTGATCTACCTGTCTATATCTGTGATCTACCTGAGATCTACTTGTGATCTACCTTTGATCCACCTTTGATCTGCCTTTGATCTACCTGAGATCTACCTATGATCTACCTGAGATCTACCTGAGATCTACCCGAGATCTACCTATGATCTACCTGAGATCTACCTGAGATCTACCTGAGATCTACCTATGATCTACCTGAGATCTACCTGAGATCTACCTGAGATCTACCTGAGATCTACCTATGATCTACCTGAGATCTACCTGAGATCTACCTGAGATCTACCTGAGATCTACAGCCACATGTTTTGTGTGGCTACATGTTTTGTTGCAGTGAAGAGGCCGAAGGTGAATCAAAGACAAAGCGTGATGAAGACAAAAACGCTCCTTCAAAAAACAAAGATGTATTTTTCAATCTCTGTCGGTCACAAATCAAAGTCCCTGCAGGTTAATGAGTCGCGTCGCCCCGCGGGCCGAAGCTCCGCCTTCATTCTGTTCGGAGGCTTCAAAGAGTCAAAGCTAAGGGCTTCTGACGGAGGCAGAAAGTAGATTGTCATAAATGTCTTCTCCTTACGAGATGATGGATTACATTCATCAGAGAGGAGCCGCTAATGTAATCTGGAGGAACCAACTCCTCTAGAGGAGGTGTTCTGGTCCGGAACCCGTCAACAAACAAGTCCTGGTGGTTCCTCCATGTTCTGTTTGAGCAGCTGGTAAAAGAAGAGAAGAGAAGAGAAGATCTAGATCTAGATCTAGATCTAGATCTAGATCTCTCCCTACCGTCTGAAATAACTACAAAGTAAAATAAACCAAAGGTTCTTTTCCTGTTTAATATGTAACCGTCACAAACTACAGACGACAAACAACAAACTACAAAGAAAAAAGAACAAACTACAAACTACAAACTACAAACTAAAAACTACAAAGAACAAACTATAAACTATAAACTACAAACTACAAACTACAAACTACAAACTACAAACTACAAAGAACAAACGACAAAGAACAAACTATAAACTATAAACTATAAACTACAAACTAGAAACGACAAATAACAAATAACAAATAACAAAGAACAAAGAACAAAGAACAAACGACAAACGACAAACTACAAACTACAAACTACAAACTACAAACTAAAAACTAAAAACTACAAAGAACAAACTATAAACTACAAACTACAAACTACAAACTACAAACTACAAAGAACAAAGAACAAAGAACAAAGAACAAAGAACAAAGAACAAACTACAAAGAACAAAGAACAAACTACAAACTACAAATAGCTTCATTCTGGCTGAGAACACACGTTTGAAAACTGGGTAAAAGACAAAAACACGCTCGTATCGTTACAGCGCAGCAGTTAGGCCTGACTTAGAACCCGGACCTCAGGCCCGGTACCGCTGACAGAGGAACATGGAGTGTATTTCTTGTCCTCGGGACGCCACTACATCTGTTCTCATTAGCGAGGACGGGTCAGCGGTCTGGGCGCCGCCGTCCAGTAATGGAGGCAGGATTGGAGGCCCATTACAGACTCAGAGGGAAATAAATGATGTATCGATCTTTAATATTCCACGTCTGCTGCCTCACTAAACGGCCACCGCCGCCGCCGCCGCACGCCAGCGCAGCTGCAGATTTACTTCCTGCGTCTTCGTCCTGCGTCCCGATGGCCGCCTGTAACCATGAAATGTGAGTCCATTAGCGCGAGCGCGGAACGCTTTACACGACACGGGAACACCTGAACAACAGCGTTTGAGACTAATGCAGCGCTGAGACGCAAACAGGGGCGCCGAATGGAATCACAGCGCCGGAGCTCAGCGGCAGACCCGTCACAATCAGAACCAACAGTGGAGCAGAACCGCCGAGGCGTGGATGTCACACTCACTCTCACAATTACGATCTCATTAAGGAGCTGCTCGCCTTGGCAGCGGCGCGCTGGCGTCGTTGCGAGCGGGCTGGCACAGAACCGGATGACAGTCTGGGGGGAGGAGGGGGGGCGCTCTGAGCAGGAGGTGGGGAGGGGGGGCAACATGCTCCTATTTGGGTCATCTCCCAGTCTGCATGGGGGCCGGGTCAGTGAGCAGCCCCTGCCCCCCATCTGAAAACACACCCACCTGAATAAAGGCCCTAATTATTCCTGATCCAAAGATACGCCTCGCAGATTTTCTAATGTTGGGACTGAACACTGTAAAAACAGCCCGTCTAAAACTAGTCCACCAAATAAGAGACAGTAATGTACCGTTATTTTATAGTGCAGTCTGTTCTAGGTTTAATACCGGCCTGAACATCAAAGTGAGAGGATGAATAGAACTTATGATAAATACCAGCAGCTGTGGTTGGAGGCCAGGATTTCACTGTAAAAAACAAGGTGAGCATGTAAAAAACATGATATTTCATTACCATGGAAAACACATGTACTACTGTAAAAATAACTGTACTTTACAGGAACCTTTACAGGAACCTTTAGAAGAACCTTTACAGGAACCTTTACAGGAACCTTTACAAGAACCTTTAGAAGAACCTTTACAGGAACCTTTACAGGAACCTTTACAGGAACCTTTACAGGAACCTTTAGAAGAACCTTTAAAGGAACCTTTACAGGAACCTTTACAAGAACCTTTACAGGAACATTTACAGGAACCTTTACAGGAACCTTTACAGGAACCTTTACAGGAACCTTTACAGGAACCTTTACAGGAACCTTTAGAAGAACCTTTAAAGGAACCTTTACAGGAACCTTTACAAGAACCTTTACAGGAACATTTACAGGAACCTTTACAGGAACCTTTACAGGAACCTTTAGAAGAACCTTTAAAGGAACCTTTACAGGAACCTCTACAAGAACCTTTACAGGAACATTTACAGGAACCTTTACAAGAACATTTACAGGAACCTCTACAAGAACCTTTACAGGAACATTTACAGGAACCTTTACAGGAACCTTTACAAGAACCTTTACAGGAACCTTTACAGGAACCTCTACAAGAACTTTTACAGGAACCTTTACAAGAACCTTTACAGGAACCTTTACAGGAACCTTTACAAGAACCTTTACAAGAACCTTTACAGGAACCTTTACAGGAACCTTTACAGGAACCTTTACAAGAACCTTTACAGGAACCTTTACAGGAACCTTTACAGGAACCTTTACAAGAACCTTTACAGGAACCTTTACAGGGACATCTACAAGAACCTTTACAGGAACCTTTACAGGAACCTTTACAGGAACCTTTACGGGAACCTTTACAGGAACCTTTACGGTAACATTCTGGGAAAAAATTATACCGTCAAATCATGTACAATTACGCACTCAAAAAAACAACTATACTGTAAAATATTTTACAGTTAAAAAACTATACTGTAATATATTTTACAGTTGAAAACAATTATACTGTTAAATATTTCACAATGACGTACTATAAAAAATTATACCGTTAAATATTTTACAGTAGCTTACAGCAAAAACAACTTTACTGTAAGCTTTTGTAAAAATAAGAGATAGAAAAGAAAAGATTTTTACAGTGTTGAACTAAGATTGCAAAGTCAGATTTAAGAAATCTACGGTAAAATAAGAATAGAGGTTAGAGGTTATGTAAACATATTCCAGATGAAATCAAAAGGAAATTCTTTTAGTGCTATGAGATATTTTTACCAGAATACACACAAATAAACTTGTGTACTTTTGTGTTTTTGCAGTGTAGCAGCAGCGAATCAAAGAAAAGTAAAGGTGTTTATTTGGAGCGAGAGTGAAAACGTGGGCGAACCCGTCAAAGGGAAGAACTCGCGGCACCGGATCCGTTTGGATCCAGGAACTGAAAGATCTTCCGGGCGTCGATGATGTTTTTACAAACCCACACTGAAAACATCCGCCGCGGTGAAACGAGCCGCCGTCGGGCCGACAGGAAGCGACCGGCCACACAAATATCTACAATTAGAGTTTTTGACTGTTATTTTGAAACGGTCCCGGTCACTTCCGGCGCCACAAACCCACGGCTCGGACTTCTGCAGGTATCGTCCGGCATTTTATTCATCCCTTCATTTGTAACCGGTTATGTTAATGGATTCAACTCCATTTATTCAAGTGCTGATCAACGGCGTGGGATCGCTGCCCTTCATGCATTCTTTATTTTAATGGAAGCCGCTCGCTCTACAGCGGAGCGGCTAGAGGTTAACGGTCCCAACAGGCGGGAACTCCCCGAAGAGTTCTTTCTCTTTTTACTCCAGAGGTAAAAGAGTCCGACAACCGGAGAGTTGTTTTTATCGCACCTCTCACCAGAAACATGCTGAGAGGTGTGTGTGCGTGTGTGTGTGTGTGTGTGTGTGTGTGTCTGTGTGTGTGTGTGTATGTGTGTGCGTGTGTGTGTGTGTGGGACTATCTGTGTGTGTGTGTGTATGTGTGTGTGTATATGTGTGTGTGTGTGTATGTGTGTGTGTGTGTGTATATGTGTGTGTGTATGTGTGTGTGTGTATATGTGTGTGTGTGTGTATGTGTGTATGTGTGTGTGTGTGTGTGTGGGACTATCTGTGTGTGTGTGTGTATGTGTGTGTGTATATGTGTGTGTGTGTATGTGTGTATGTGTGTGTGTGTGTGTGTGGGACTATCTGTGTGTGTGTGTGTATGTGTGTGTGTATATGTGTGTGTGTGTATGTGTGTGTGTGTGTGTATGTGTGCGTGTGTATATGTGTGTGTGTGTGTGTGTGTGTATATGTGTGTGTATGTGTGTTTGTGTGTGTATGTGTGTGTGTGTGTGTCTGTGTGTGTGTGTGTGTGTATGTGTGTGTGTGTGTGTGGGACTATCTGTGTGTGCGTGTGTGTGTGTGTATGTGTGTGTATGTGTGTGTGTGTGTCTGTCTATTTGTGTGTATGTGTGTGTATGTGTGTGTACGTGTATGTGTGTGTATGTATGTGAGTGTTTTTGTGTGTGTGTCTATCTGTGTGTGTGTCTATCTGTGTGTGTGTGTGTGTCTATCTGTGTGTGTGTGTGTGTCTATCTGTGTGTGTGTGTGTGTGTCTATCTGTGTGTGTGTGTGTGTGTCTATCTGTGTGTGTGTGTGTGTGTGTGTTTCCAAAACTGATGCTGTACTGTAAAACAAAGAAGAATTTATTATATAATTTACGGTAAAATACTGACAGCTGTGATTGACAGACCCTCACCCCTAAAAATACGATTACAACGACCCACTTTATCTTACATACATGTTGTAAAACAACAACAACAACAACAACAAGTGTTTGGATCAACAAAGAACACGCACAACAAAAGAGAAACAGTTAAACAGACACGGACTATTAAAGGCTGAGATAAATGCTGCAGAGGCATGAAGGTGGTCCTTGAGGGTCCGCAGTACTGTAAAATACTCACAGACCAAACCACGTACTAGACGTTACGGTAACTTACCGTGAAACAACAGATGCACTGTAAACCTCTTTGAAGGACAACGCAT
Source organism: Lophius americanus (assembly GCA_037951165.1). Lineage (NCBI taxonomy): Eukaryota > Metazoa > Chordata > Actinopteri > Lophiiformes > Lophiidae > Lophius > Lophius americanus. The sequence continues at coordinate 36,728 of JBBDHG010000355.1, forward strand.
AAATCAACAGTATGTCACAAATACACGCCGTATTTCTAACATCTTAATCTTTACAAATGAAGGGATGATTTTACTGTAAATGAATTTGTATATATTCATGTATTCAAAATCTCTGTTACCAAAAGTTTGTATTTTCACTCTAAAATTATGTTGTGCAACTTATCACTTATGACTCACTGTGTCATTTTAATTCACTGTGTCATTTTAATTCACTGTGTCATTTTAATTCACTGTGTCATTTTAATTCACTGTGTCATTTTAATTCACTGTGTCATTTTAATTCACTGAGTCATTTTAATTCACTGTGTCATTTTAATTCACTGTGTCATTTTAATTCACTGAGTCATTTTAATTCACTGTGTCATTTTAATTCACTGTGTCATTTTAATTCACTGTGTCATTTCATTCACTGAGTCATTTTAATTCACTGAGTCATTTTAATTCACTGTGTCATTTTAATTCACTGTGTCATTTTAATTCACTGAGTCATTTTAATTCACTGTGTCATTTTAATTCACTGTGTCATTTTAATTCACTGAGTCATTTTAATTCACTGTGTCATTTTCATTCACTGTGTCATTTTAATTCACTGTGTCATTTTCATTCACTGAGTCATTTTAATTCACTGAGTCATTTTAATTCACTGTGTCATTTTAATTCACTGTGTCATTTTAATTCACTGAGTCATTTTAATTCACTGTGTCATTTTCATTCACTGTGTCACTTTCATTCACTGTGTCATTTTAATTCACTGTGTCATTTTAATTAATTAATTAATTAATTAATAATTAATTTTATTATTATTATTATTATTATTATTATTATTATTATCATTATTATTATTATTATTATTATTATCATTATTATCATTATTATTATTATTATTATTATTATTATTATCATTATCATCTTTATTATTATTATTATTATTATTATTATTATTATTATTATTATTATTATCATTATTATCATTACTATTATTATTATTATCATTATTATCATTATCATCTTTATTATTATTATTATTATTATTATTATCATTATTATTATTATTATTATTATTATTATTATTATTATTATTATTATTATCATTATTATCATTATTATTATTATTATTATTATCATTATCATCTTTATTATTATTATTATTATTATTATTATTATCATTATTATTATTATTATTATTATTATTATTATTATTATTATCATTATCATCTTTATTATTATTATTATTATTATTATTATTATTATTATTATTATCATTATTATCATTATTATTATTATTATTAATATTATTATCATCTTTATTATTATTATTATTATTATTATTATTATTATTATTATTATCATTATTATTATTATTAGTAATGAAACATTAGATTAAGGAGATCGGGGAGTTATCTTGGAAAACTCATTTTTAACTACACTTTATATTTTACTAACACTAAGAGAACCTTTGGTTCTGATTAATCCAGTAGAACTCAAACTCCTGTCTTTTCTTTCTTTTTTACTTATTATTTTTACTTTTTATCTCTTTTTCTTTTCTTATACATTTAACTCCTACGTTCAAAAACCTTTCTGTCTCTTCAGTAAAGACGACGCTCCAGAATTCATTTTTAAGTAAGAATATCAAGTGACATTAAAGAATGTATTTGAAGATGTTGACTAAAAGTCGTCTTCGTCTGACGGACGGACTCTTCCTCAGTGATTATGTCTTACCTCAAACGCAGTGAAATAAACTTCCACCTGTTTCTACTTCTTGTATCTCTTAGTTTCCATAATTATCTTAAAATACTAAAAACACATGAATCGCTGTAGAAGAAGCGAAGGAGACCGGACCCGAGCCGCGGAACCAGGGCCCGGCTGCGTTAGCCGCCATTACGGCTCGGTCCTCGTTCTGTTTCCACACGGAGGAGGGGGGGTTAGTGGGGGGGGGGAGTTTAAAGCCGTCAGAAAATCACTTAGTCGAAGAAAGAGTCGGGTCAGAACCATGATGGATGACCCGTAAAGAAGCACTTCCCTTCAACACGGGCCCGGCGCAGGCCGGCCCATTTAAACGGCGCCATCAGTCTCCTGCAGGTAATGCGATTAGATGCCACTAATATCTGGGGATGCTCTTCAAACTGCAAACGCACTTTTGCTAAACGGCACTGAGGTAATAACTGGTGACAGCACTCAGGCCGCCAGGGGGGAGGAGCCTCTGCTCTTCATCGGTTCCTGCAGGAAGTTCCCTCAGAGACAGCAGATCCCAGCAGAACCTACGCCGGCCCGTTTCCTCCCTGACCAGGAAAACCAACTCAGCTCCTCTTCATCACAAAGTTTGACCCGTTTCTTAGAAATAACTGCATTCAAACATTTGTCCTTCCCGTCCGGATTGTTTATTTATTTGTTTGTTTGTTTGTTTGTTTGTTTGTTTGTTTGTTTGGTTTCACACACTTTAGTTTAAATCCCGTCTCTGTTATTTATGCTGCATTTTTATGAATGTTTTCTTTCTCACCTGACTCCTCTGCTGACAGGAAGTGACGGTCCTTTAAGCCCCGCCCACAGGAAGAGGAAGGGGTCACTCAGGAGGAATAAGGGAGGAGACTTCACCTCCTTAAACTTTTATAAAAAACTTCTTTACACTTAATCTGATGGATTTTACATGTTTAAAAAAATAAATAACAGTTACATTTATGGATGTAAAGATTTCTGGGTGTAATAATGCTAATAGTAATAATAATACATTTAATTTATAATTCATGTTTACATGTTTACATGTTTACACGACCTGATGGTATTTAGTATTATAGAAGATGAAAAGTAATAAAAGTACTTCACTCACAGGAGAAGAGTGAAGTATTATTTTTTGTAGTATTTCCGTTGACTGATACTCTGATTACTTCTATACTTCCAATAATTACTTTTATAAGTAACAGTTGTAAATGTTTTTCAACGAAATGATTTAATAACCAGAATGTCGTCAACGTTCTTTAAAGTTGACTTTAGTGATATAAGAGGATGTAATAGATTACACTACTCAACCGCCAAAGTAATTAGATTACCTGAACCGTTCAAATCTACAGCGCTAACACAGATCTATACATTAATTTACAACGGGAAAACTACAACTAATACATCCTATAAAATTAAACATTATGAAAGTACCGCAAATGTGTATTTAAGTATAGTACTTGAGTAGAAGTACTCAGTTACTCTCCGCCAGCATCACAACAAACATCTGGTATGATATTAATATAACATAGGAAACCTAAAATAATAGTTGGTAACAGAAACGGAATCCCATGATTCCAATGGTGGAATAAGGAAAGAGGAGAAAGGATGGAATAAAGAAAGAGGAGAAAGGATGGAATAAGGAAAGAAGAGAAAGGATGGAATAAAGAAAGAGGAGAAAGGTTAGAATAAGGAAAGAGGAGAAAGGATGGAATAAGGAAAGAAGAGAAAGGATGGAAGAAGGAAAGAGGAGAAAGGTTAGAATAAGGAAAGAGGAGAAAGGATGGAATAAAGAAAGAGGAGAAAGGATGGAATAAGGAAAGAAGAGAAAGGTTAGAATAAGGAAAGAGGAGAAAGGATGGAATAAGGAAAGAAGAGAAAGGTTAGAATAAGGAAAGAGGAGAAAGGATGGAATAAGGAAAGAGGAGAAAGGTTAGAATAAGGAAAGAGGAGAAAGGATGGAATAAGGAAAGAGGAGAAAGGTTAGAATAAGGAAAGAAGAGAAAGGATGGAAGAAGGAAAGAGGAGAAAGGATGGAAGAAGGAAAGAGGAGAAAGGATGGAATAAGGAAAGAGGAGAAAGGATGGAAGAAGGAAAGAAGAGAAAGGTTAGAATAAGGAAAGAAGAGAAAGGTTAGAATAAGGAAAGAGGAGAAAGGATGGAATAAGGAAAGAGGAGAAAGGATGGAAGAAGGAAAGAGGAGAAAGGATGGAAGAAGGAAAGAGGAGAAAGGATGGAATAAGGAAAGAGGAGAAAGGATGGAAGAAGGAAAGAGGAGAAAGGATGGAAGAAGGAAAGAGGAGAAAGGATG
>JBBDHG010000356.1:0-116060 GCA_037951165.1 Lophius americanus
AATTGTTTCCAGATTCTATGGCTCACCGTCGGATCATCGGATCTGTAGCGTGTTCTTGTTAAACCGTGGAGAGAGTCAGAGGGCTTAGGAGAAGACAGGAAGTGCTGCTGAGGCTCAAAGTCCTCTGCTCTTCTCGAGGCGCCTTACCCTATGACCTCAAGTAAAATCAGACGGGTTTTGCGTGCGTGTCGTCCTCCACATGTAGTTTGTGACGATGATCATGTGTTGTTTGTTTCGCTCCCGTCCTTCCTTCCATCCTGCGTCCTGTCGGGTACAGAACTGACAACGGTCTCCCCGCCTCTCTGCAAAAGGACCGCTGGACAGAATTCAGTTAAACTACATGCATGTATCCCATAATTAGCTTATGAAATCTGATCACTTTTAGTCACGTTTGAGGTGAGAGGATTTTCTGATGACCTTTGATAGAAGGTTTTCTAGTTTGTCTCCGGGGGGCAGGGTTGTGGGTGAGAGTGAGGACCCGCCCCCCTTAGTCTGGAAAAAGCCTTTTATATCCCTTACGGAGCCTGGACCTCGCCGTTTCCCAGGATCAACAACGCTACCACTATACTGAAGGTTTAATAACATTTGTTTTACTCGCATGTAAACTTTAACATATCGTTTCATCGATTGAATTACTGAATACAATTCTTTAATATATAGCGATCTAAAGTAACCGGGTCACCTGACAGCCTCACTCCAACAGGCAGCGACCACACAACCTTCTCCCTTAACCCTTAAAAGGGTTAAACGTTTCTATGTCCACCTGCAGATTTACCACTCAGGTTCTTGACCACTTAAAGAAATACCGCTTAAAAAATTGCTTTTTCAATTTTGGTTAGAAGCTGTTTTTCACTGTAAAATCTACAATTTCTTTACGGAATTTGAAAAATCTCCCATCTCCCCCCGCCGTTTACCTGAAAACAGGAATGTGTTTTATTATCTATGTTTTATATAGTATGTTTGTCACAGATGCGTCGTCCTTCCTTGGACCGCTGTGGAAGGTTCTAACCCCTTCAGAACCGACAAGGGTTCTGTTTCAGCCCTCAGCATTACAGCAATATTGAAAACAAATGTTTATATATTGGAGAAAAAAAAAATGGAATTAAATATTGAAAACTCTTCATTACAATAGCGGCGCTCAATAAAATAAAAATCCTCAGCGACAGCTGGTATCAGTAAAGTTGTTGGCGAAAAACACGGACCTGTTAGAATCACTGGTTCCGTGGGCCTGGTTAACTGAAGCTGGAGAAAGTGATGCAGAATTCAGGTCCTAGTCATGGGGGGGTGGAGCAATTAAGTCTTCATGGATTCACAGAGTCCATCCAGCTGATTCTGGGGATAAAAAGGGCCAGGTCCGTAGAATTTATTTAAGTCCAGACCATCATTTTGGAAGAAATGCAAAAGAAGTTTTAAAAGTATCTGAGAAAGTCCGAGGAGTCTTTTTGTCTTTTACCGTCATTTCAGTTTTCCTCCCTTTGAATTTGAGTTAATTAATCCCACATAAACTTTATCACTAACCTTCCTCGCTGCAAACATCTTTTTCTTCCTCTGATCATCCTCGTCCATTTATGAAAAATATAAAAACTATTAAAAATCTAGTTTTCTTCATCAGCATAAGGTGGTTTCACCCAGAGACGTTCAGAGACGGCGATACAGAAAGAATTTTCTGTATTCGCTTTTTGTCCTGCAGGTCTTGATTGGTTCTGGAGGTCTGCAGTAGCACCAAGAACTGGAGACAGGTTCATGGGCTCGGTGATGCACGTATACAGAGGAGATACAGATTCCTGAAAAAGATCATGCTGGTTCTGCTGGAAAGGTTTCAGAACACACAGTGGATCTCACAGCCATTTCCACTGCAAATGGGCCGGCGGTTTTAATGTTTTGGCCGATGCGCTCATTCTTCAGCATGTGTTCTTGCTCATAAATCTTCAAGTAAGAGAAGGCATGAAAACAATGACGCTCCAGTATCGGTATCAGTTGTTTTATTAATATCTATCCACTGCTATGTGAGTCCAGATTTTATTCTCTTTTTCCTTTGATGTTTCTTTTTGAATGGGACTCAAATCTGATTTCACCGCGTACACATCTGCAGAGTGACACCATATTTACAACCAGCCTGCTGACGAGCAGCAGAAACTGTCTTAGGTGTGCCACTTTATTATTAAACTGAATAACGTGGCGATGCAGGAATTCACTTCTTGTGTTGTTTGCTGTTGTGGCGCCATTGTTTTTACAATCCGTCCCCGTTTAAGGTCGAGAGCAGGACGACTAAAACAGTCTTTGATTGGAGCCTTTTCGATCAATCGTCCATATTTGACCTCCACTGCTGAATCCTGATCTGTCTGTCCTCACTGCTGGCAGGAACCAGATATGGACCTGATCTAGAACCACACATGATGGTCTCCCGCCTCAGGCCACTTTCAGAAGTGGACTTAAACCAAGATGTCATTCCTGCTGATGTGATACAGTCAGTTGTTTCCCTGACTTCAGTGTTTTGACAGCAGTGATTGAGGATATTAAGAGAATTTCATCGCCGCCGCAAGTAACTCAAAAACTGTTTCATGGATCATTTTCAAATTTTATACCCACTAAGACGTAGAACGAGGAAGAACTGGATTTATTTTGGGAAAGGTCGTTTGTATATTACCGTTGGACCGATTTAGTCCAAATTTGGTGCCTATGAATCGACTCAAACTCACATTTATCCTGCAAACTCATTTCCCTCCAGTAGTTCATGTTTTTCACTTTTCCTTTTTTTAAGTTTTTCTTCCATACCTTCCTAACCGGTGGTACAATCAAGTCCAAATTTGCTGAATCTGAATTTGATTATGCTTTTTTCCTCTAATAGCTCTGGCCTGGTTTAATAAACCCGTGAGAAAGTGGATTTTAATCAAATCCTGTTTTTGCCTTCTTACCCCAGCCTCAGAGCCGGCGCACCGCCTCTCAACAAACGATGCACAAAAGGAATATCTTCATCACTCTTCTGTTGTCGGCATGGCCGGCTGTAACGATGAGGTCATAATGCAGATGTGTTCACGCTTATGTCAGATGCAAATATGAACCGTCAAAGCAAAAAAATCACTGCAATGCGATCCGAGCCGAACCGATCCGGTCCAGATTCCATCATTAGATTATCTGATTGATCCATTTCCCGTCACAGTCTTTCTCATTCTTTCATAAGTTTTAAATCCATGTGCAGAAATCCTGTCACCAAGCATTAAATGAGTTGCCATAGTAATATGCACCACAGTCTTATCAGCAGTTGGAAGGAATTTGATCCGGATGCGCCTCAAATAATGAACAAATACAAATGAAGGAAAAAGGGTCGGTAAAAATATTCACCTTCAGGTGTGAGAAAACAGAAAAAAGTGGAGTTTTAATAATCTTCCTTATTATTATTGGTCATACTTCATTCTAATCTTTCCAGATTTATTCTATCCTGACAGCTGAAGTAAATGGAAAGAAATGACAAAATAAAAGCACCTCCAATAATGCAAAGAATGAGTTTATATCCAGAATGAGATAATTAATATTCCTTAACTACATTTTGGGTCCTAAAATGTTGCATTAGTCTCAACATCTCTTTAAAAAGTCGTGCTGATTATCCCGGATGGATTCGTTCTCAAACCGCTTATGTTTTCCTCGATCTGTGTAAAGTTTTTCTGTGAAATCCATCATCAAATCTCGGGTTTTTCCACTCATTTCATGCCATGTTGTGTGTCAAAGCTAAAGGACTGCCACTAAACCAACTGTGTACATAGGTTATATATAGTTATAGTATCTGTTATATAATATAAGGAGGATGCTTTGGACTGAACGTAGCTTTAGCATCGTAGCAGCCCAGAAAACAGTGTAAATGCTAAAATGCCTCAATATTCACAAAGAACGTGTGTTTTTAATTTATTTTGTTTTGTTTTTTTCATATAATTGGGCATTATACCGCATATAAGTGGATTTTGTGTTACGGAAAAAAATGTAAGCTATGTAGAAAATACCTGTCATTGTAAGATAACTGTATTTATACATGCTGACCCAATTTTATCCATCTTTAATCTTCGTATCGACAATCTTGTACAGTCATGTAGTTTCCCCTTTTTGTTTCCTGCCAGTGTAATCCTGCCATTAAAGGAAAAAAGAAGCTATTCTTGTTCCTCCACGTCTGTTTTGTCTCTCGCTCCTTGACTTGTAGGCCTCCGTCTCCACCTGTCGCCTCACGTATGTAGACTCCAGCCGGCTACAAAACCTCGCCGTGCGCCGCGGGACCGTCTTTAAGTGCGCCTCCTCTAAATAGTTGTAGGACCGCGATTGTGCGAGCCGCAGCCAGCGTTCCATCTGTCATCACGCCTGTCTGGAGGGATGACAGACGGACATGCGGTGCGTGCGTGAGGAAGGTGTGAAGGCCCGGCATCTCGCTCTGACTCATTCTGGAGAATACGGCGAGAGAGGCTCTGATGAAAGGATGAGGCCTGTGAAGAGGGGGGAGGGGGGAGGGCGACAGGACAGTGAGAGCGTGATCAGGATGGAACTCAGAAAGATATCCTCCATTTTCTGCTTTTTCTCCGAAATTTAGTTTTGTTCACAGCTTTTATTGAAGGTTGTGTCCTTGAATTGTTGGTTTTTGTCAATGAAAAGTTGACTAACCTCTACTTTACAAATATTGTTTACACTGGACATAAACTTGTAGTATAGCTGCTCAATCCAGGTGAAACTATCTATTTGAAATATACGTACTATTTCAAATGAATTAGTTTATGTGAGGCTTGGCTCAGCGTTTTCGGGGCCGTGCTGCAGGCTGGGGTGGGGTTGGGTTCGGTGCCCGACAGGAACAAACTCACTGCAACTTCTGCAACATGCAAATAGACAAAACACGAGCAAATGAAGAAATCATCTTCATCGTTGTGACAACGCACTGGCGCTCCAAAAACCACCACACAACGGGAGCGTTTAGGATTTTGTGATATTTTTATCCGCCACGCTTTTTTCGCTTAACTTCTTGTCGGAAAGCAGTGATGAAGAGGAATAAACTGATGATGAACTGATAAAACTGTTGATCATGAGCATTTTTTAGGATTAATAATCGTATTCTTGCCATGAGAAGAAGCACAGAGTCATTATGTCTCCATTCAAGGGTGAACCCGAAAAAAAACTTCAATGAAAAAAATTCTATTTACAATACAGTTTGTATTTTTGTTGTTAAGTCATTTTTATTTAGTCAAAGCCAACTGACTTCAGTTTGATTGACATTAGCTGGAGTAAACAATAAAAAAAAGAAGCTGTTTAGTGTAAATTTACTAAAAACGGAGTTATCTGCTTTTGCAAAATGAACTCATTCATTTCCTCTTCATCACCACAGGACATGACCAAATTTGGGAGTTGTCATGGGCTCCTTGCAGCTTCCTCCCACAATCCAAAGAAACCCACGTAGAAGCCATGTATCGATGACTCTAAATTGCTGTAGGCGTGAACGTGAGCGTGGGTGGTGGTTGTCCAGGGTGAAGCCGGCTTCTCCTCCGAGGAGTCACACTCTGTGGGTAGAAGACTTCACGGGAAGAATCCTGGCTCTGGTGCTGTTAGGTTTGATGACATAATGGGGGGGGGGGGGGGTGAACCTGAGCTCCTTGGCGGAGGTTAGCGCCCTCTGAGAGCTGTCTCTAGTGTTTAAGGCAGCCTTTGATTCGTTGAAGGATGTAAACACACTCGTGTGTTGTCACACAGTTATTTCCCCTGCGGCGATTCCGTGTTTTCCTCCAGCATCATATGAACCCTGTGTTTCTCCCACCGGTGTGGGACTGAGTGCATGAAGGGGGTCCTACTCCCACTGCGCAGGTGACGCCTCGCGTGACAACCAACGTATGAATGTTTTTAGGTGAATACTGGCTGAGCGGTCGAGCAGATTTAAAATCAGAGTCCATACATGGTAAACCGTTTATACTCCTTCCTGTGTTTAGACTTATTATACAAAATATTCCCTCAAATTACTTTTAAAACCTCACAATCGAACCCACATAATGTCAAATCCCAGTAAAAACACGAGCTGGCGTTTGAGACGGCTCATGAAATGTTTTATGTTGTGAAAGATGATAATTGCACATTAGAATTTGTTTTGTGGTACGACTGGATCGCAGGCCAGGAAACGTTTTTTCTTTCCAGATCTTTTTTTATTCCATTTAATTCACTTTATCATAGAATGATAAATTGTAGATTGATAAACAATGTGAACAATCTTTTAAAAATCTGATCTGATACTTTATATTTTCATTGTTGGGAAAAGTTTTGACCTCATTTAATCACAAAGAGGTTTTAACTTCATTAAAAGCAGAATAAATATAAAATCACCACATTATTTATCTTATTTCCTATAGTTCTGTTATAAACCCATAAAGTCGGAGATAAACCGTCATCATCCGCATCTGTGTCCTCAGATCCATCGTGTTAATGCGATAACTCAAAAGCTATTTTATTGAGCACTTTCAAATTTGCATACCCACATAGACGAGTACGAGGAAGAACTGGATTGATTTTGGAAAAGGTTACTTGTATAAATCTGAATTTGGTTGAATGTGTATCGATTCAAGGAGGTCTATCTTGTATCACATTGTACTCTTAATAGTTCATATTTTACCCACTAGGGGGTGTTTGGGGGGGTTTAATACAGAAATGGTTGTTCTTCAGCCCCAACTTCCTTCATGTTGGTTGGAATTAGTTGGACTTTGATGCATACGAATCAACTGAAGGAGAAATATCTTGAATATCTGATATTATATTGATCATACATTATTTTACATGAACATAAAGGACCTTTAACTTGATGAAATGACGAAAGCAGACACGGACCGGTACCTCCAGGATCTTCACTGATCTCCTCTCCATGTTCTCACCTCCTCTCCTGGTACCGGAGCAGCAGTGAGCTCAACACGTCTGTCTTCGACTCAGGTCTGTGTCATCCTCTTCCTCCCTCCTTCTCTGCGTGTTTTTCTCCTCCGTCTGTCCTCGCTGTCCTCCTCCCCGCCCCCCCTGTCTCTTCATGTCAATCAAATTCACAGGGAGGAACAGGAACAGCAGCAGAAGAACCTCCGATACCAGGCTTGAGACCGATCCTGCTTCAGTCTGGTTACTCAGGCCGGGGTTTTCTCTCAGACTCAGAAGAAAGGAGAGTTTCTGTATTTCCTAGCTTTAAATCTCACACCTCTGCCGCCGAGGACGGACCAGTGAAGCTTTCCAGACGCAGAGGAATCCAGGATTTGTAAATCCCTGGGTTGGGTCGTATCTCCATGAGTAACAGTGGACTTTGCAAACATGTCAAAACCCCAGATTCCTGAGGAGTGATTTGCTTCTTTGGGGAAATAAGGGAGTCAAACACTTCTGGACGTCTGGGACGCTTCCTCCTCTTTGAAACGTCACCTCATATTTTTGTTTGTAGCTTTCTATTTAGTTTCATAGTTCTGAAAACGTTCAAATTTAATTAGACAAATAAATGCCTGCTGGCCGCTCCGGCTCGTTATCACCGTGTGGAGTCCGGTTGGTTCCTGTCGATTAGAAATCCACACTGTAAAAAATTAAATTTAGCCAGTTTCTGTAATGTCCCTCAACCGTTTTGCCCAATTTCATCAAAATCCATCCGCTGCTTTGTGTGACATTGACATGAAATGTCCCAAATACGTGGCCCCGCCTCTCGTCCAACACAAGCAGGAACACGCTCTTGAAAAAAAGTCCAACTCTCTATCCAGAAGCAACCTTAAAAGTTCTTCACATGACCGACCCTTCTATGAACTTTACGGAAAACTGCTAAAACAGAAATGTTGAAAAATCCCCTCTATCCCAATTTTTTTTTTGTAAACCCCTGACTCCGCCCCTTTATTTCACGCTTTCCCATGACCAGAACCCCTATCATGTGATCCTAAAAATACACAATGTAAGTGTTATTTTTTCTTTTTTCTGATGGTTCTTTCACTTTTGTGTGTCGCCACAGTGGATCGTGTCGTTACGCAAATTGGGTTGGCATAGGTTTTTTTTTCTACATCCCTCCCATTTATCCGGGCTCTGGACCGGCGCCACGTGCGGCGGGGCAGGTTGGTAGCACCAAGGACATTGCAACAAACAACAGCAGTAATAGTCAATGTACAATGTTGTTGTAGAAGGTACACTCAATTACCCACAATCACGAGACAGCAGATTTCTTTATTCTATACGTCATGTGGAAAATATATTTTTTTTAATTTTATGATCATTTTTAAACAAATTACGGTAAACAAGTTTTCAGTATATCTGTTTTTTCTTACAGTAATTTAGCGTAAACACAGAAAAGTTCTCACCTAGTCAAAAAGCTGTCATGTCTTCTACTTAGTCTCCATATTTTTTTACAGTAGAGTTGTTGGAGCTGCAGCTGCCAGTATTTTACTGTAAATTTTACGGTGTGTCCGGCTGAGCAGAGTGGAATGAACTGACAGAAGACATTCCTGAGCTGCTGAAGTGAAGGATCGACCCCTTTGTTGGGTTGTCACTCTTCTCCTGTGACAGAAATGCCTCACTAATGTCACATGTGGGCCGATTAGCCATAACATTATAACCACTCACAGACGCGATCGTAATAACATTGAATCTCTGGTTACCATGGCACCAGGATAAAGTGATGTGTATTTAGTCTACTTCTACCATTGGATACAAAAGATCAAAGCATAGAAAGGTACGTTTTTTGAAAACCCTTCCAGCCAAGAAGGGTTTTTGTTTTTTTTGTAACCCGAACTATGAGAGTGGCTGAACATTTTTATTCCAACATCACCTGGGTTAAATTAGGATTGAATTTCATCTAAATTGTGTCCATTACTAGAACAAATGGTTAGCTGTTTAGACCTTGAGGTCCTGCAGCTCCTTCTGCTCACTCTCAGAGTGGCTCTAGTGTGAATTGTTCTGCTGGAGAAGGGTGTGAAGCGCTGGAGGAGATTCCTGGGCGCTTGAGTCAACAGCAGCTGTGGTTGGTGATGAAGAGCTGTCCAAAGAGCTTTCTACCCACAACTGGCTTTTCACTGTGAAAGGACGGCTCAGGTGAAAGGAGTCAGCGACCATGAAGGGTTCAAACACAGACGCACCTGGGAGAAAACACATCCTCTCCTACGCTGTGGAAAGCTTCTGTGTAACTTTTGAACACACTTGCAGCCAGAACTAAACTGTTAAAATTCTGATGGTTAACTTCTAGACATAGACGTAGACGTAGTGTGTTTACGATAATAATGTCAGATATGAAGGTTTTACATATTTACGGTAATTCACTGTTAAAAAGTACCCAGTAGTTGATTCTAGAAGTGTGGTCCACCTAGAGGCTGGTGAAAATACTGCAAGGGGGCTACGAGCTACCCATGCATGCCTGAATGTTATTTTGGCAATCTTTTTTTTTACAGTGTTTTAAACCTAAAAGATACCTTCATACCTAATGACTCTTTTAAAACAGGTGAGTTCTTTTTCTGTAAATTTGTCACATTTTTACAGTGTAGAAGCCTCAAAAATACCTATGCATACCTGAAGACTCTTGGCAAAGAGTTTGTTTTGGGGTTTTTATGCTGTGAATTTGGTTCTGTTTTTCTGTTGTTGTTTATTTTTGTACAGTGTAGAGATCTAAAAGATACATATGCATGACGCTTGGAAAAGAGTTGAGATTTTTTATCTATTTTAACCCCTTTTTTTTTTACAGTGAAACTGAACAGACACCTACGCATAAAGATTTTGAGAGTTTGGGTTTTTTGCTATGATTTTCACACTTTTTCTTTTACAGTGTAGAGACCTAAGATACACCTGAATGACTCTTGTAATTGAGTTGAGTTGTTTTGACGGATAGAAACAAATTCTTTCACTGACAAACTGAACAGACACCGATGCAGTCATGGAAAAAGAAGTGAGATTTTTTCTTTCATTTTGACACATTTCTATAGTTTTCTAGAGTTCAAATCTAAAAGATACCAGTGCATACCTGAAGACTCATGGAGAAGATGTGGAAAATGTTCATGCCACATCTGCGCGCACCTACACATGGAAGCTTGCTCACGCAAAAGTGCAGATGTTTGCATGACACTCGCAGACACCTGGCTGGCATTGGAGCTGAGTTGTGTTTGCATACCTCTCCCTCCTGCACTCATCCTCCTCACAGACACAAAGCCGGCATTAAGACCGGCAAAACAAAAAGAGCTAAAAGGGTGCAACAGGCGGTTTCCATCCTTCTTCCACCCTTCCCTCCCTTCCACCCTTCCTCTGACTCTCTTGTACCAAATGTTTACCTTCCCTCTGTGAAAAGAGAGAGGGATGTGGACAGATAGGGTGAGAAAAGAAAGAACTCTGGCGGAGGGGAAGGGAGCCAAGGCCTTTAAAGTCTGCCATAGAGCCGTGACAAAAGCCTTCTAATCTCGGTGTTGTCTTTCGGCCCCTTTTTCTCCCCGCACATCCTGCCAATGGTCTGCTGCTGTGTGTGCATGAGAGGAAGAGAGAGTCTGACTAAGTGTGTGTGGATTTGTTTGAGAAGGTAGTAAAAAAAAAAAATGCTGCACAAGCTGGTGTGTGTGTGTGTATGTGTGTGTGTGTGTGTGTGTGAGGAGATTGTGTGTGATAAGGAAGCTTGTGTGTGACAGGAAAGGAATCTTTCCACAGCCGTGCTGACATCACTCTAGCATGCATGGGACAGTTGGAGGAGGCCGGGCCCCTTCAAAGGCAGCAGCTGCCTGCCTTCACATGTGGGATGCCTGTTTATATGTGTGTTTGTGTGTGTGTGTGCACTGAGGAGTGTACAAGTGGTCCAGGTCACCCATCCTCACCTGTTCCTCTTTGACTCACAAACCTCCCCTATTCAGCTCTGCTCAGATGCAACAGAACTGCCTGTGGGTCCGTTTGTGTGTCCAGAAATCCTTTTCCTCTTCCAAGAGCAGCAGATGTGAATAGACGTGTGTGTGTGTGTGTGTGTGTGTGTGTGTGTGTGTGTGTGTGTGTGTGTGTGTGTGTGTGTGTGTGTGTGTGTGTGACTTTGCTTACCTATAGCGCCCCTTCCTCATCCTGTCATGCCTATCAGAGGCAGCTGTGATCCAAAGGCCTCCACACACACACAGTAGAGGAATGCACACTGCAGCTATTGGAAGATCCAGGAGGCTGAGATGGACTTTACTGCCATCTACAGGCGGATTGTTGTAACAACAAGTCAGTGCAGTAGACAGGAAACCCGATTTACCTCCATATTTCTATCTCAGACTAAACACTGTAGGATCTTCAAACTAAATTTAACACTAAACTTAATTCTATCAATTGAACAAAAGCGATCATCTAATACCAAGTGATCCTGTGTGGAAAGTATTTTTGTCGCAAAAAACTACCAAAGTGCATTAATTAATTAACTGGTGCCAGCTGGACTGGACCCCTTCAGACCTGATCACTACCAGCCCTGTTCAACCACATCATCAATTCCATAGACCATCTTCAGAAGCAGGAAGTTGGCTCCAAGGTCTCACCAGTAGCACACTATGCCAAAATCAAAAAAAAATCCAGAAGGAGACAGACGTCGGTCCGTCAGTCTTAGAAGGGTTCTAGAGTTGTTTCTAAGGTTCTGGGAGCCACAGTCATACACATTATCTACACATTAGTGAACATTCACAGAAGCAGATGACCTTCAGAAGTTGCCAGTGAAGGTTCATTCAGTAGGTCAACTCACCTGTGGAACAGCAGGCATCTCTCAAGTGTAGAAAGGTCAGAGTTCACGGCTCCATTACTCCAAAGACACCGGACAAAATCAGCATCATGGGGGTCAAAACTTGAACTATCTGAAGACGGGCTCCAGTTCTATATAATGTGTGAACCAAATAAAGTATTACACTAGAAGACCATCAGACCTACGGTCAAACATGGAGGTGAAGGTGGAATGTTGTGGAGATGCTCTCATGTATTCTCCTGTTCTTCAGGAGAATTGTCAGGTCTGTGGATTGAAGCTCATGCAGCGAGACCTTCATCCAAAGCAGAAGAGTAAGTCCACCTCTGAATAGATCAACAGAAATAATATTAAAGTTCTGGAGCGGTCTAGTCAAAGTCTGGACCTGAACTCCATTAAGATCCTGTGGTGGACCAGAACTCCATTGATATAATGTGGTGGACCTGAGAAAATCCGTTCATGCTGTTAGCTCCCGGTGAACACAGCTGGACACCAGGCGCAGACGTTTGAGGCCAGCGCCGAACAAACTGACGACAAAGGATCCAGAACAGACGTGATTTAGAGCGGCCCGGATGAGAGGTGTGACTCCAGACACAAGAGGAAACAGCAGGTGGGGAATGGAGAGAGGTGACGAGGAGAAGAGACAGGACGACACTTCCTCATTTCCTTCTTTTTGCAACGAATAATTAAGTTTTATTGAGTCTGGTTTGTTAAAGGAAGAAAACGAGAGAAACAGAAGTTTTCCTTTTAGAGTTTCGGTATTTAAGAAAGGAAAAGGAATGTCATGTTTCTTTTCTTGACTTTTTTTTGCTGATATATTCTTCATGACTTAAGGAGAGGGTGAGATGAAACCAGGATGGAACTACAAGAATATGAGAATATCAACATTCTGCAGATACAGAGAGTTGACACATGACAGAATGTTTTTTGTTTCGTCACATTCTCTTGATATAAACTCAGATTTAGGTCGTCCCAAACCCAAAAATCTGGCTTTATTTTTTTCCCTTTTTTTTTACCCTTTTGTGTTTTTTATCAGTGTTTTGAATCTCTGAGTCACCAGTTCACCTACATCACATGTTTTTTGACTGAGGAGGAAGCCAGAGTATCAGCAGGGAACTCAGGTAAACATATATCGTGTTGTCCCTGGTAAACCAGGTATACACATAATGTGATATTTAAAAAGGAAACAAGTGAAGGGGTCCTAGAATCTGATTTTTCAACTGCTTTATCGGGGAGATATTATAGAATGACCCGTTTTCAGTTGTGTTTTATTCCAACCAAAAGCCGTCTTGTAACTTGAAACTCTTTATATTGAGTGTGAGAACGGTTGGAGTGAGACAAAGTTCAACCTCCCAGGAGTCACTTCTGAAAAAAAGTTGTGTTTTTGTTATGTTATGAACAAATGCATGCACGGAATTTACATTTCTTTATTACAAAACATATTTGCACATGTTGTCAATTATGCTCTTCAGAATCCGCCTGAATCCGTACCGTAATTGGTCAGTCATTATCAAAACTGGTAATCAGCCAAGACAATTACAATCAGCAGGGCTCTACTGGCAGATTAAAAGTCGTGCTAAACATGAATACTGTGTGTACGCCTCAGAAAGACAAATAGCTCATGTGTGAAATCATTTACTTCATGTTCTGTCTCGCCCGCGGGGGATTACACTCACAGCACCGACGGTACGAGACCGAAACACTGAGTGACAACGTGTGAAATCTGGATCAGATTATGGAAAGCTTCTCTCTCTCCCTCCCTCACACGCACACACACACACACACACAGAACACAGATTGTGTGTGTGTTGTGTTTGTGTGGAAAAGGAAAGGGGGGAGGGGGGCAACAAGCTGTGGGAACACGCGGTCGAATAATTACCACTGACATCAGAATAGTTTTCTTTTTTAGCTCTCTGAAGTGGCAGTGCTCATTTGTACAGCCTGCAGCGATGGTTAGGTGTGTGTGCGTGTTTGTGTGTGTGTTGGTGTGTGTGCGTGTTTGTTTGTGTGTGTGTGTGTGTGTGTGTGTGTGTGTGTGTGTGTGTGTGTAGAGGAGAAAGTAAGTAAGAAAGAAAAGACAGACGTATGAGATGAGAATAGTGTCAATTGGGAGAAAATGTCTGTATTATCTGTTAATGCGAGAAGTAAAGCATAAGAGATGGCCCAGTGTGTGTACGTGTGCATTTGTTTGTGTGTGTTTCTGTGTGTGCGTGAGGTAGAGATTATTCTGATCCAGTCTCCCCCTGTCAGTGTCTGACATGGCTTAGTTTGCCCTGGGGAGCCATTTCTCTATAAGTGGACCTTAAAAAACAGGAAACGACTTGGAATCCCACTGAAGCGCAGAGAAGGATGAGGCCTCCTGACTCGGTACAATACGCTCTATCACACACACACACACACACACACACACACACACACACACACACAAACACACACACACACACACACACACACACACACACACTCAAACACACTCAAATACATACACACACACACACACACACACACACACACACACACAGGCCAGGACCTACCTGAATGCACAAAACCAAAACCCACACACACAGTCACACCTGAGTCCTCTTAAATAGACACCATTCAGCACCCTGACAGATGGGGACAATGGAGGCAGGAGGACAACCTGTCTGAACACATTGGACCGTCGCCACCCGCCACCTTCCTCGACGCATCGGCTTCTCCCTGATGCGGCATCCTCAGGTGGTGTCGGGTTCCTATTTTCTCTACTCTGCCTTCACTTGCAGCTGTTTTGTAGCAAGATTTAAAGGTGATATCAGGATTGGTGTTAAGGAGGTTACACTAGGCAGGAGGAAACCATTATTAAGGGTAGTTAACTACATCCCTGCCTGAAGGCAGCAACATTCATCTGTCAACCTTTGAGTCCAGTCTTGTAGAACCCAGCCAGTAATCCCAGTTTATCCCTGTAAATTGAACAGGTGGCGGTGAAGCAGAGGGAGAGTCACGTCTAGTTGTGCCTTTGGCCTGAGGCCTGTAAGACTCTCTCTGCCTCGATATTTAAAACTCACATTTCACTTTTAAAACTAAAGTGACGCTCAGTAGAGAACACGCTTCCTTCAAGGCCCGAGAATACCTAGCTAAGAAATAGTTTCAGTAGCTTTTTTGCGTAAAAGAATCTCAAAATGTTTGAAAGAGCTGTGACCTAAGCTGTATCTCTGCCGGACAAAATATGAGCTGCGTGATCAATGCTGCAGCCCTTCAAACGTTCTCTGGGATGTATTATAAGATGGGGATGCATAAGTAGGGAAAAAGTTTAGAAAAAAAGTCAGACGGCATTACAGTCAGCGTCTCCTTTTCTGACACCACAGTTCTCTGCTGGACATCAGCGGACTGGTCCTTTAAATTTGGGATGAGTTGCAGCATCAAGTGAAGGAGTTCAAGTGTTCACAAGAGATGAGGAAATGGAGCGTGCAGCAGGAAGGTACGGAATCAGCAGCTGTTGCCACAGTCAGTTGTGGGAAGAGCTGAATTTATGGAAGTCCAGGTAAACCTTGTTAGATTGAATCTGAAGCAACTTTTCAAATCTATAAAAAAGTCCAGTTGCTTTGGATTCAACTTAAGAGGATTTCATCTAACATTCTAACGTCCAACCCTCGACGATGGTCATGAAGCAGGTAGAATGACGTCAGGGATTCATTCATCTGATTAGGGTGCCTCCCCTCTGGAGGTTTACTGGCCAGGTCGGACTGGGAGGAGACTTGCAGACAGACCCAGAACTCACTGGAGCAAGTAATGACTTTCTTGTCTGACCTAGAAAACGCCTCAGGAGCCACCATGATGTGTTGGGGGAGGTCTGGAATACCTTGCATGGGCTGCTGCCACTTGGACCAGACCCACAACAAGCGGAAGAGAACGGATGGACGGACAACGTAGGATTTACTACTGACTGACCGAATGTGGGCCAATGTGCAGAAGTGAGGCCTGCAGCAGTGGCCGTGGGCTCATTTCCACACGTGACTCTTTGCTGCATGACTTCGCTCTGAAATCAGTCTGGTGTTTGCTGACAAGCAAACCAACCAACAAATAGACAAAGGGGAAAACATAACGGATGAAGGAGGTACCAGCATGGATAAACAACCCAAAATCTACCAGATAACCAGAAATCAGAGAACAGTTAACGACACAGAAATGAGGGGAAAATGTGTTTTAGAATCTCATTTAGACACGTGTAGTTTTCAGTTAGGATACAAAATGGGGGGGAAATTTCTGTTAATTCAAAATACTTGACCCTATTACATTTGAATCAAAAGTACTTTGGTCATCATTCGATGTTTTATTAATTCAGGCAATAATACAGAATAAATGTGCAGAATGAAAAGCTCCAGTTCAAGGTTCTAGTCGCTACACACAAACTTTTGGGGACTTATTTTGAGACATTAATACTATTATATTCATACTAGTGACCAGCTGTTTTTTCTCCAAAGCGTTGATGAGGCATCTGCTTACGGGGGTGGAGGTGGGGGATTTGTAGACCAGGGGGGGCATTTAGAGCCTAAAGGCAGAGGGTGCTCTGACGATGGGAGATTGCCATCCACAGCTCTGGCCATATGAAGCATTTGGGGTCCCCACTGGTCCATGAACTCTACAACGAGATTACAGGAGGATCACACACTGAGACTATACAGTTTATATATTAGCAACTTAGACTCCCTCCCCCCTTTTAACTTATGGGTATATGTAATAGCATTTAAAAGGGTAAGAGTGACATTTACTCTTTGATTATCAATGGTGCAGTAGTGCTGCCGTAGGGGCGGGGCTCTGCTGGAGCTGTAACATGGACAGGTATAGTACGTGTTTCTAACTGCATCTCAATTATTCTCCACTTTGTGTCAAAATACAAATAAAAAAGTCCTCGAGTGAAAAGAATTGCCTCTATTTAACATTAAAAAATAATCACTTTCAAAATAAAGAATAAAAGAATAAAGAAAGAACTTTAGTTTCATCATTTTCATGGGTAAGTCTTGACAAAGAGAAGAAATATAAAACCCCACCAGTCTTATCCGTTAGAATTACTGCATTTAATTTAGCCTTTAAAAGCAAATCCAAAGCAGGTCATCTCAAAATGTTGTGATAATTTCCAGTCTCGTGTAAGACTGCATATATATATAAGATTGTATCGTGATTGCTTTAATGAGTGAACTTAGTTACCTGACGGCGGATGTGAAGCCTGAATGATTGGCCAACATGCTCTGATTGGACGATCTGTGAAGGATGGCGCCTGAACAGAGAGACCAACCATTAATCCCTATTGAGCTAATAATGGCTCATTATGATTAAAAATAAATAACACAAAGTTACTCCATGTTTAATTTGGACAAACTCCCAGGGTGAAAAAAAAAGAACAGGTGAGCCATCTTACATTTTTCCCTTCACACAAGGCACATTTTGCAGGTTCAACAGATTACCTTCCTTAGACCACTCCAGTAGGTTCTAACCACTGCTGACCGGTAACACCCAACAAGACCGGCATCTCTCTAGATGATCCGACCCATTTTTTACAGTTTGTAAAATATTTTGCATCTTGGTCCCTGTACACTTCGAACACATGAAATTATTAACAAATGATGCCGAATATATCCTGCCTACTCATCGGGGGGGTGGTAATGTTATAATCAATGTTATTCTGACATCACCTGTGGGTGGTTATAATGTTATGGCTATATGTAAGTTTGGTGAAGACGGCATGTGTAATTTGCAAAATACACCTAAAGACGAGACATGATGTCAGAGAAAGGGACGTTCCAATGACTTTATAAGTGTTTGTTAGAAACATTGATCGGCGCCGTTAATCTGCCGGTGGTTAAATCTGAACTCGATATTTACTTCAACATTCACACATATCATAATTCATGTCATCAGTGAGGCTCTTCACCATTTTAATTACGGTTAAGGGATGTGACCCGCCGTAAAAGTTCAAATCCTTTAAGTGACTACTTTACATAATCAAAGGAAGGAAGTCAGTAGGTGTAATCCTAAAGATAACAGCCGCCCACATCTGGATTGGTTTAATCACTGTAGGTGGTCAACCATGGTCTAATCTCCCAAAACCGGTTGGCTGGACATCATTTTGTACAATGATTAGAGAGCAATTAAATATATCAGTGTGACACCTTATTTATTCATATGCAGATGGAGACACTGAGTACTGCTTAATAGTGTTAAGATAACGTGATTTATTTTGTCTCGAGGGCTGTTCAACCGTTAATCCTGACTTTGGGAGAATGAAAAACAGGTTTTTATGGCAGAAAGAAGGAGCCACATACCCATTTGTCTGTCCTGGGGAGTGCTGATTAGTGACACTCTGGGGACAGTGCCAGGCTGAAAGAGCGAGACAGAGGAGAGCTCTTAACTTTTATTTGGTTATTACACTATTATTACAATATCATCATCACAAGGTGAATAATGAAGTGAGGAATAACTTACTTTCCTGAACATACCCATCTCGTCTATCTCCATGGTTTCACTCCTGCAAGAGTCACACTTCATTAGAGGCGACTGAGCACCGGTGCTTCAACGTTTTAATAACAAACCAAAGATCTATGTGAAAACATTATAAGTCAATCCTGAGACAGATATCAGCAGTGTGAAATATTGACATCTTACGTTAATGAGAATGCTAAACTTATTTATCTACATACTCACCTGTAAACTAATACTGAAATAAAACTCTATGATTTTAAGAGACTTCAGAGTCAGGAACAAATATCTAAATATTTTGAAACTCTAATTATTTCTAACAGTGAATTTGCATGATGACAATCACAACTCATCAGTCTGCTTTTTAGATCCAAACTGAGTTGACCCTGCAGCCGCTGCGGCGATACAACAGAATGGCATTAATGTCTGCGACTCAAGTAGAAGAAACTGCGGATAAAATAACATTTGTTTTATAAAACTCAATCAATCTTGTTTCAACTGTGCCTCGAAAAACCCAATAAAGAATCCTGACTCAACCCAAGCGATGCTTAGCTTATTCAGGTGTGTGTATATAACCATAGGGCGGGACAAAGCCAAACAGCACCTAAAGCTAACATAAGACACTGGGCTGAACCTGGGATATAACTGTTTGCACTGTTTAAACACCTCCTGGATTCCCTCGCTCGCTCGTATGGCGAGCGGTAATGGAGGACAGAGTAAAGAGAAACAGAGATTGGGTTAGGTTGAGCAAAGTGCAAACCAACACAGGAGGAGGTTTAAAGATGTTCAGAGGCAGGTCAGTGGGCAGTCAGGGAGGAGCGACACTCACATATCAGCCAGTGACGAGTGTCTTGAGAGGGAAGTGGGGGAGTTATATGGGATCTGTAGCACTGAAAGCAAACAAAGCAATAAAAAAACACTGAATATTAATATATGAAATGTGACCGTGCAGGAAATGAATGAAAACACATGGTTCAATGGTCTGGGAGACTTTTTGTGGTCAGTCAGGGGTGTTAAATGAGTTACTGGTCTTTCTACATGAACCCATCCAGCTTGGCCAAACACCAATCAGCCATAACATTAAAACTACTTGCCATTAATGGTGTAGATTCCCCTTTTGCCACTAAAACAGCTCTGTGATGCATTGTCCATTCTGACACCTTTCCATCAGAACCAGAATATGCTATTTCAGCAATTTGTGTTACGGTAGATCTGCTGTGGGATCAGGCAGCACCCAACAAGCCCTACAGTTCTGGTTACCTGATCCAGTCGATTAGTCATCACAATGAGGTCCTTGTACCGCAGATCTTTGTCCATTTTTCCTTCTTCCAACAAATCAACCTCGAGATAATTGTGCACTTGCTGCCTACTTTTTTTGTTCCACAAGAAAACATTCTCAGTAAAGGAGTCACTGAGCTTCACTGTTTGGAGCGGCTTTAGCTCAGTAGGTAGAGTGGTGGTCCCTCAATAGGAGGGTTGTTGGTTCGATCCCAACTATGACACTACATGCCCTTGAGCAAAACCCTACAACCCCTGCTCCACAGGGGCTGCCCGCTACCCCTCAAGGATGGGTTTAAACCGTGTATAACATTTATGACTAGTGATAAATAAAGCATAGATTCCTAACATTAGAATCTTCATGTAAGAATGAATGGCAGTTGATTAAATAAAACAGGCGTTATATACTGACATCTGCTACATGTATGACACATATTCCAAATAGAAGTCATCGATCTATGCAATATAGTGAGGGTAAATCATAATATTACTATTAACCTGATTTATGTCCATGTGGTGTGAGGGAACTGTGGCTGATCTGAGACACCGATGAAACTGTGGCACTGAGTGAGAACAGAGAGAAAGAGACTCATTAGCACCAACAAAACAAACATGAGCTTCAAAAGTGAGAAACAAGGACTTTTCTTCTCCTTTCATGGGTATTTGCATCAGATTTATTTTTTCTTGCGGTATGTTTGCCTTACGATAGAATTTTACTGAAAGAGTGCCGACAAAGACCAAAAGATGAGAACACATTTCACCTATTTTAGAGTTTAACCACCAGTTACCTGAAATGAATCGTTTGTAAAGCGCCTTGAAAGGCACTTCAACGATTCACAGACCAGGAGTGACACCTAGTGAGAGGTGAGGCGTCACAGCCAGCTGGTTTTAAGTAAGTTTAAGGTTTTCAGAATTCAAAGAGGCACAAACAACCTTCATTTTAGTCCAAATCAAAGTTGTTATTTTTTTTTTTTTACTATTTAGTCTTCTTTTAGACTATTATTCCATGTTTGTATTTAACACTTTGGGGAAATGAATCTATTAAAGATTGCCTACACATACAGTTTAGTATCTGTGAATATCAAAGGATACATTTTGCAAGCATTCCCTCTAATTATATTATATGGTGTCTCGAATCTTAACAACAACAAAAAAAACAAGCAATTGTTTTTCTAAGATGGGTTATTAAATTTTCAATATTCTATTATTAAGTATGCCTGAATGTAAATCAATTATATTCCATAGATGTTCGTACCTCTGATGCTGCAGAGAGTTTCCGATTTTTGCAATATAGGCGCCCTGTTCATTCAGCTTCCTTTAAACAGAAAAAAACAACAACCACATTTCACAAATAATAATTCTGAAACTGTGTGTAAAATCCTGGTATTTAATCTTACCTTGTAATGTAGTGCATTTCTTGTTTCATCTGGATTAATACTTCTTCTTGTTTATCATTCTAGAAATGATAAAACGGTTACGGTGCATCACTGCGGCTGCTTTGACTGCATTATCATGTAAACAGTGTTCATATAAACTTTGGGATACAGCAAATACAACAGGAATACAACTATTTACATCTTACTATTAACTTTGCATCATAACAGGTTTCTACGTCGCAACATAAATGCAATTAACAAAACACACAAAAACATAGTTTAAAATGTGAGGAAAAGCAGTTTTGAGGTCTCTAACCGTCTGTTGGTAGTAGGTTAGAAGTCTTTTTTTATGTCGTGCCTGGAACGTCATTACCTATGAAAGAGGGAAGGAACGACTGCATGAGGTCTCGTTTTTAAATAATACAAATAATATGTGATAAAATGTTGCAAATACACTGATCAGCCATAACCTTATAACTACTGCAAGGTCAAGTCTGAATAACTATGTCATACTTATTGTATTACAATGGGGTCGGTCAGTGGGTGGGATATATTAGGCAGCAAGGTTTGTTACTGAAACTCAAGTGTTGGAAGCTGGAAACAAGGATTAATCAAATTAATCAAGGGCCAAATTGTGAAATTGTGAAAAAGTGAAAGACCAACACAATAGCAGGCATGTTGTTTTGATGTCATGGCTGATTGGTGTAAAACTCAAGGTAAACCAACTTGAACAGGCAAAAACAAACTGAAAAGTCAATAATAATATTTATATAATGATATAATGCGGTGCAAGAAATCGACCAAACTTTGCTGATTTCTTTGAGGTGTGTGGCTGCCACAGCACTGATGTCAGAGAACAGGGCTTTGACCTCTGAGCTGCTCTGAAACAGGGGGAATATAAAATGATATCAGTCTGTTTTACAAGTAAGGATGGAGGAGGGAATAAATGAAAAAGAAGGATGCTTACTTTGTCAGAGACGGGGGATACTTGGCATTTGGCATTGCAAATTAAACAGTTCCCTTGATTACCTGAAAAAGATAACAAAGCTGTGAATAAAATGCATAATATCTCTTAGCTCATATTGAATAACGACCTGTAGGATCTAGATACATGTGAATATGATAGCTGACTCCCAAAATGGGATCCAGAAATTTCATCCCGGGCCCATACGCAGTCCGGTGGATGGTGTCATTTCAATCTTATTTCATATAGGGATTTAATGAGAAGCATGCAAAACATGACTGGATCAAAGATTTAACTCGGATATGGTACAAAATAACAATGGAATCAAACAAGATGAAACCCAGTATTACAATATAGTTTGTGGCAAATTATTTAACACCCTATGTATTTTAGGTTTATATTGGTAAACACAGTATGTATGAACTGCTAAAAGCCCATTTTTTTCCCTCTAAATTATTGATCCATAAAGTACTAGCATCCCCGGTACTTTTGCTGCTATGACTAATGAAAACATGATAGTTAGTGAAGACCAGAAGAGGTACGGAGTTCAGATTTTACCGAGTTGCTTCCTAACAATAACAGCAGCATGTTTTTGTGTTGTCAAATGTTAATGCAGCATGTTAAAAGTGTATAGAGATGAAGGTCTACAGTTCATACCATTACATTACTGTTTATCATTACATCACAGAGGGAAAACAACATGTGGATTGTGTTCTTCTATGAGGGATGCCATTCAGCAAGGATGAATGAAATTGAGACTACTGCAGTCAGAAATGGTAGATTTTGGTTTTGTATGTGGAAAAACACCTAAAGTCTGTTGCAATAAGCCACTTTTCTTGTGTTAATTTGGTAACTGCAAACAGTTGATGAATAGTATGTTAGTATTTTGAGAAAAAATTAATGTCCTTACAATTCAGAAGGGTTTTTGGAATG
The DNA here is from genome assembly GCA_037951165.1 of Lophius americanus. Classification (NCBI taxonomy): domain Eukaryota; kingdom Metazoa; phylum Chordata; class Actinopteri; order Lophiiformes; family Lophiidae; genus Lophius; species Lophius americanus. The sequence continues at coordinate 22,679 of JBBDHG010000356.1, forward strand.
TTGCTTCCAACTGTAAAAACTTTGTAGACCCCTGAAAACACATAACTTGTTCTGCAATTTCTCCTTAAATCCAGCAGATGTCTCTGTTTAATCAACTTTGACCAGCCTGGGATACCTGGGGTATCAGAGTTTAGGAGTATTTGAGGTGCGCAGCTTGTAAATAACCAAAGCACACCTGTCATTATCATCATGAACCTCCTCCTACCTTTCTGATAACAAACGCTACAGATGATATGACCACAGGTTGTGACGGCCAGTAATCGTTCAGCACCGGGAGAGAGGAAGCAGAAGTTGCAGCACATCCAGTAAGGCATTTCCACACCTGTAAGACATTATTAATTACGTTAATGAGCGGAGTTCGTTCGCTATCTCAGTTAGCTTTAGCAGCAACAAAATGAGCTAAAGGCATCAAGTTACGTCTGTCAATTTCATTGAGTCCTGTAATATATATATTTTTAATCTGTTTATTTTCGGATAATTAACGAGACAACATATTGTCAAAGAGAAGGTTAGCACATTAAATTGGAATATCTTACATTACCTTGTATAAACGGTTGCAACTGTTAGCAAGTAACAGCTAGCTAACGGGTGGCTAGCTAGCTAACGTCTATTAGCCAATTAACGGTTTTGCTACCAAAAGTGTAAAGTTTTGTTGAAATAGCGTAAAAAGTTAGTGACCCTTTGCTTTATACGTTTATTATCCTAAGTAGAAAACGAATACTTACAAGAGATTAAGTATACATTTGAAAAAAATTACTACTAAAAAAAACCAATTCATCAAATACACAACATTTGACAGTAATTCAACATACATTTCTTTCATCACTTTATAGATAATGTAATTTAATATGATGTAATTTATATATGCATAATTTAAGTTAAGACTTACTTGAATCCCAAAAGGTAATGATAGTGTTACAGCAGCACAGAAGTCGGCAAGGAATACACAATAAACAAAATAGAAACCAGCGATAAAATACAAGTAAACAAAAATACTAAAAAAAGATATTAAAACTAGGCCTATGTTGTTGTCCCGGAGAGCCCCAAATCCCTTGAATTGTACTGGCATTTCCCCTGATTGAACTCTTCAATAATAATACCAAACAGTCAATAGTTACTAAACATAACTATTTCTATATAGTCAGTACTATGCTCTAAATTAAGATCCAAATAGTTAATCAATAATGAATATAAATACAATTTACACTACTTCTTTTTTTTTAGCTACTTAATTAAGCAAGACAGATGTCATTGCTAAATTTAGACATGTTAGGTCACATTGTTTTGAAGTAATAGTCAAAAAACTGTTTATTTTTAGAGAACCGCCCCCCCTAGTGAGTGAAACATGAAAAATTACAGTAATTTATGACAAATGCAAGTTAGATCTGGATTCATGTGCACCAAATTTGGACTAAATCGGACCAACAGTTGAGAAATGAAGGCTCAAACTTTTGGAGAGAAAGCACCCCCTAGTCCCTCTTCACAGTAACATCTATGGGGGTATAACAGAAAATGATCCACAAAATAGTTTTTGAGTCAAATCAATAATTTCCCCAACTTTTCAGAGATCAAAATAAATGTGTTTATGTAAATATGAGTATAAGTACGTTTGAGATTCAGTGATGTGTATTAATTGTTGTAATTAACTATATAAGACTTGTGGGATGATATAATATAGATCTGGGGTTATTAAATTCTTAGACTGTGGACCTTTCCTCCGACAGCTTGGATAAAAGTGCACCCGCTCTTACAGTTCACTTATTTAGCCAACATCAGCCTGATATCTATGTTTTAGAAATTCAAACACTGACGCATTGAAAAGGTTTTTCATTTATTAGGCATATTTTCTCACTGGCAAAATGGAAAAAAACGATACAATTTCCCCCAAAATCACCCAATTTACTGTATTTCTGAACTATGTATTTGATCTTCTTTATACCTGTGTAGCTATTGTGAAATTCTTCACCCTCGTTTATTGAGCCTCATAAGGAACTATATGTAGGCCACTTGATGAAAACAATCTTACACCGTGAAAACCTTTCATACAGATTATATACATGTCTTGATGTTACATGATATCAAATTTGATTTTGAAAGTATCTTATTCTTTCCAAACAAAAAATGTTAAATACACTCTTCTCCTTCAAATGCCTTTTATTTTTATTTTTTAACCTTTGCAGTCAGTCTTTAGGGAGATTGTGCACAGTTTCTTATAATGGTACCAAACAACGCTCCTAATCAATTCATTTTAACAGAAGGAGAAACGTATAACTTCTTAAGATCCCAAACCAAGACGAGACTGACTATAAGCCCAATGCAATTCTGTTTTAAAGGTAACAACTTTAATAATAATAATAATAATACTTTAGGGTTGAGGGGGGGGGGGAATTATCCATTTTTATACTTGATATATTTCAAAAGCAGTTCCTAAAATCACTTACTGTTCAGACATTATTTCAATCATACATAAAATTCCCTATTATTGCTTGTTTGTTTTTGAAAATCCCTTTTTTTGATGCATTGATAGGTGCAAATGATACTTTGCAGCCTACAGTCTGTAGGATGGGACAGGTGTAGACACGACTTTAAGCGCATTAGGTGTGGATCTGATAGGTCAGACTTCATCATCAGACCAGCTTCTTTGCGATGAAGAAGTCTTTGAGTCGTTTTATCTGCCAGAAACCAACTGACAGCAAGATGGTGGTCTGAACAACGGCCCACCATAGAACTTTAGTGTTGGTCTCCTCACTGAACTGTCGAAACGTCTCCTCTTTCTCCTGAATGAGAATAAAACATGGAGGCAGGAAATGAAATAATAATTTTTCTGAAAGATCCAAGCATTTAGAGAGATTGTGTGTGTAATGCATAGTTTACCCTTTGGTACGCCTGTTGCCTGGTAATGTACATCATCTGATCTATAAGGTGGCTGAGGCTGTTCTCCAGAACCTCCATGTCATCTTTAGTCTTCTCAGTGTCAGGGTTAATGATGTGCTCTCCCATCTGAACGTCCAAATGTAGCTTCTGTACAACACCAGGATTGAAATCAGGTTTTATTTCAAGATAATTATTTAGTCTGCAAGCCATTTGACTCGATATTGTGATTCGAACATATTGTAGTCAATGCTGAATTTTCTGTCTTTCAAATTAATTTTTCTCTTGGTCCAAAGGTCTCACCAGCCTCTCTCTAGCAAAGACGGCAAAACGTGTGGAGTTGCTTTGGAAGCAGAGGTAATGCTGACCAGAGGCATGAGTTGTGAAGGTGAATCGACCAAATTTCCCAAATCGTTTGGACATCTGGACCTAGAAATAGTACACTGTTAGGACATTATCCTCAAAATCGAAATGCAGATGTGGTTTTTTTTGTGCTTGTTAAAATACAGAGCAAGAGGACAGAATGGATTATTGTACAAGAAGGAATTAATTACAGGTAGAAGATTTTCTGAAAGACATCCAAACATGTCTAAAATGTTAACTTTGAAATGAGAAACAGAAGGATTTCCTCACATTGGAACCTCATCATTGGGCTAAAAGCTAAATGAGAGTGCTGAGGGAATATTAAGATACAAAGTAGAGATAATGAGATATAAGATGCTGTCATTCTTAAATCTCATCAAATTCTGCAGTGTTAATATTCAGGATCACTAGGAAATCAATGGTGATACCAGCCAGCAAGTGTGCCTTGTTACGCATGTCTGTTTGGCACTGGCTTAGTAATGTGCACCTGTGAGTCCAGTACCTCATGGTTTGGGTCTCTGACTGTCACAGTGACGCCAAGGTGAGGAGCGTGGGTGGGTCTCTTCGAATCCCAAGGCTCCAACAGGAAATGACCTGAAGGTAAGATATGACTTTTTTTGCATTTTATGTGATGAATCACATTCCTGACTAAAGTCAAGACGACATGTTTTTCAAGCATCAGGATGGTAATATTGGAAAATCAGTCATCTCCAATTTATTTAGTTAAACATTAAGTGTAAAAAACTTTTCATAACATTTAAAAGGTTTGTGACACTTTTGTCACCATGGTTTCGTTTGAATTAAAGTCAGTACACTATGATGGTGCAGTAATATGAACTGATAAGTCTCTCTCTTTGAGGAACTAATCGGTTGCTATGATTCACTATTTTTTTCTTTGGAGATGACTTTCAGACAAATCAGACATAAAAGTACATCGCTGTGTGATTCAACAAGTGAGAAGTTGCACTATCCTTTTTAGGGTTTAAATCTACTTTCACTACGCACAGGAGAAATGTCCCCCTCCAGGACTCACCAGTCACCAGCATGTCAACAGGGATCTCCTCGATGATGCATTTTTCCTCTTGCTCCCCGAGATCAAAATACATTGCTGCTGCCAACATCAGGTAACACAGCAGAAAGAAGCCAATGCCTTGCAAACCCATTTCACCTCAACGGTGAGATATGAAATTACAGTACACTTCAAATCAACTCAGTGTTTAGCCTGTAGATCCAACTCTCTTTCTTTCAAGGAAATTCTCCCTGAATATTTAGTTATTGTTCATTGACTATAAGAAAACGCACAGCCTGTAGTATGTACTTAAAGACTGGACTATGAGAGTGTGAGAAAGCCACAGGTGCTGCTTAGTGTGACGAGACATTCTGGTTGTTTTGTCACTGGTTAACCTGTGAGCCAATAGCAGGACAACCAGGAGTACAGCGGAGTCAGATTTTAGTAGAATATAATGGTTGTGTTTGTCATTGTTCAGAGGAATAATTAAAAATCGTGCAATCAAATTATAGATATATAAAGTAAAAGCACTGAACGAAAGGTAGGACAGTATATGCAAATAAGCAAATGCTACAAACCTAGAAAGAGAAGATCAGTGGAGAACAGTGGAAAGTGACCAGTTTATGTGGGTGGCTGTTCAGTCATTTGGGGGGACTGTGGGGATAGAGGATACATCATCCATCCATTTTCTGTCACGGCTCATCCTGTGTAGGGTTGCATAGGCCTAAACTTCCTTCAAAACCTTTCCATTGACGATGGTCTTGGAGGGATGGGTGGAGGAGCAGTCAGGTGTAAAAGGGGAGCAGACAAGAACGTGTATTTGTGTGCACCATGTTCGGGATCAGAGTTGATGAGCTGATGTCTCCAATCTTGACACTTAGAAATTCTAGTATCCATCCATACAGGGCTTTACCAGTGTACTCACAATACTCAAGAATGGAAAGAGGAATGGTGCAATGGCCACTCAAAGACAAATTTAGCTCATATCAATAAATATTTACAATAATAACGTTACAGCTTTGGGACGGACTATTAAACTTCTTGCAGTAGTCTTGTTTCCACTGCAGGGCCAATCTCTGCCTTCACCACTGAATCAAAAGTGACAGATGCTGAGCTTCGCTGAAAGGAATAATCAGCAGATATTAACATTATGTAAGAGGAGAGTATTCAAGAAGGTATTAATCTGCCTTTATAGTCCCTCAAGCGTACTCTAGGATGAGAAAATATATCAGCTCTGATCTCCGGCATAATGACTGATGGTCAGTCTTTATAACTGCACTTTGCCTACTGATTTATTTTATCCCTGAAAAGTCTGCGATATTCTGGAATCGTCATTTCTGCGTCCATCTCAGCAGGTTGGTCGTGTTAATGGGATAACTCCAATACTTATATCCTGTGTCATGGATCATTTTCAAATTTTTTACCTAAATAGAGCTTAGTGCGAAGGAGAAGTGGATGGATTCAGGTTGGTTGTAGATTCCTGACTAGGGGGAACTTTATCATCAGTATTTTTCAGGCCATAATTTCTCAACCGTTTTTAGTCCAAATTTGGTGCATAAGAATCGCCTCGAGGAGATATGTCTTGAATATATCATATTTTACGGTAATATTTCATATTTTATGAACTATTTTACCAAAAGAAATGTTTTTTAGACATAGGTTACCTAACCTTTAGTTCGGTTTAGTCAAAACTTTGGTTAGGATGAATGGACTCAAAGAGATCAAACTTGTATTTATCCTATTTTACTCTAATAGTTCATATTTTACTCATTAGGGGTAACTTGTATAACACAAGTGATTTGGGGCTTTTCAGAGATAAACTCTTGCTGTAGAGGATGATAGCCTAAGCCTAATTTTTGTTTAGTCTTTTATACCATGGTGTTCAATCTTTTAATATTTAAAGTACACTTTTTATTTCACCTAATACCACAAATCACAGTTGGCCTCAAGGGTCTTTATAATCCATACACCAAAGGTCAATTCAAAGAGAGAAAGTCGGCGTTATTTCAGTTGTGATCCAAACTATATTGTACAGTATCCATGTGCTTACCTTAGGTGAGGTCACTTCTCAGTAAAACCCCCACACGCAGAATAATCCCATCTCAATATCAGCATCTGCAGAAGTTGTTATTTCATAACGTAAGTAAAGAATCACATTTCCTCCCCCTCTTCCTCCCACAGCTCAATCCTTCAACACAGAATCAGTGTGTTGAATATACCTACCCTTAAAAGTGCAGGGTGTAAAATCTAGGGTCATCCTCTTGAATAAATTGAATAATATATTTATAAGTATGTTTTGTTGGTGTATAATCAGCCAAAATTAAGCTGAAGGTCTATTACAGGCTGCACCATCACATTATCAATATCAACATATCAAGTTTCACACGGCATCTTGAATAACAATATTTAACTCAAAACTCATACTTATAATATATATGAATATTTGTATCTATCACTTACTCTTACCCTGTATTGCTAATAAAATCTACAGTTCACTGTGAAACACATAGTCCTTCTCAGCTACTTCATTTTATCTCATTCTGTGATTTTTTTTTTGTAATAGTACAGACCATAATGTTTGTTTATCTTGTACACACAAGAATCACATATTATTTTATTGTTTTATTAGAATGCTGATCAACTGCCAGTGCAATGATTGCAAAGCTATGTGTTCTTGCAAGACATTATTACATCCTGACACAATACAGAGTGTAATTAGTGATAACATTTGACATAAAAAACAAATATTTAACAATAATGAAAATCTAAATGATAAAGGTCTAAAATTCACGCTCACTTTGATCATTTGAAATCTACTTTCTTGTGCTACTTGGACACGTCCTCAGCGATGAACCCGGGATCATAGGGTCCTTAATCATCAGACACGGGGAGCCGCTGCTCCACGCATCCCACGCCAGATCTGCTCCCCCCCAGTAGTTCGTGGGGGCTCTTCTTCACTGCAGCCCTTTTGCACTTTTGGAGATTTAGTGTACGAACCAATAAGTGGCCAGTAAAGCCCGAGCAGTGGACCTGACCTGGCTGACAGAGGTCTCTCCAGTCATTGGTCTTACTCTGTGCGTCCACTTCTGAGTATTTGGTTGTTTTGCACTCGTTGGTTTCGTCAATCTGGTCTTCCCATGGGGCTGTAAATTCCAATAGGACAACTGGCCTTTTTTCCCCCGATGTTAACACCACGTCTGGGCAGAGCCAACTAGTCAGAATGTTCTCTGGAAACTTGAACTGGCTACCTAGTGGACTTGAAGCTGACACTCCCGTGATGTAACAAGAAGGCCTGTCGAGTGGCTGATGATGCTGATGAGACGTTTGGGGGGCGTGTTGTTGCTTACTGTCCTGCCAGCAGCCTTAAAATGTTGTACCAAAGGTATCGCTTCTCCCCCAACACCTTTGGACAGAAGCGGAGGATTCGTTCCAAAGCGCCTCTCCCCTGGTGCATTTTGCATTTTGAGAACTTATCACAAAATAAAACTTCTAGTCCACACGCTTAAAACAAATATAGTGGAAATATATAGAGAGAGCAAGAAACATCAGTCTGTCATAACAATTAAATATTATATGTCCTTTTAAACATTTTTCATTTCTGTACTGGCCTCGTTGACACAAAATTCAAATTAGTTATGACTCTGCAGCACACTGGATTTGTTACATCATTATACCAGTCCTGGATCCTAGTCCCACTGCTACTGCCTCCCTGCTTAACACCAGGTGTAGTTAGATTTAAAATACTCTCATGTCGTCCTAACAGTTGCTGTAGTAAAGTAAATATAGATAATTATGCTCATTTATGCTAATTATGCTACTTGCCCAATACATGCAAGTTAGCAACTAGGACTCTATATGTTCGTAATCCAAACTGTAGATTTTTAACATTGAACTTTGGGGACCTCAACATTTCTTAGCTCCTAATTGGGCTTCAGCAGATTTAACAAATTCCCTATAAACATGGTTGGCAGTATTATCTCTAGTGTTGTATTTGATATGCACCATCATGTGTTTATAAGGTGCATGCAGTGCTTCATGTTGGACTTATTCTTACCTCTATCGGCCTGAGCTGATGGAACTGTTAAAAACCAGACACTGGACCCGCTCGTATTCGGTCTCTCCTTTTTCTCTACCTCTGCAGTTTTCCAAAATCTTGTCCATCAAAAACCCCAAAGAAGATCCCTCATTCACCAGATGTTTAGTTCTCATGTCTGCTAAATCTGTCATCTCCAGATTTCTGTTTATTGCTTTGTGGGAAACAGGGGTCATAGGTGACTCTATCTGTTTTACATATTTTAGAGAATATCGTTTACTGGGAGAGAATCTTGTCTCCAGTTGTGATGCCTTCATCCAGAACAGAAACCTTTTGCAGAAAAAATTTCAGATTGCTTTTCATGTAACTGGTCTGTTCTGTCTAAAGGATTGGGACTCCTGCTCAGAGGAAAAGTCGCTAAATACAAATACTTCACTATTGAATGTGGAGTTTTAAGTTATCGGTGCTTCTGACCACTTTTCACATTTACTCCCTAGATTAGCCCACTATCTGATCTTTAAATATCAGATCTCGGATCTACTGAAATTTATAGAACAGGCTTATTGCTTCAGTAGATTATTTTGTATTTTATATTCATCATTGTGTTATTCTCTGACATCAAGACTGATTTTGACAGAATATGAGGAGAGGATGAAACATAGAAAAGACTGTCCTTTGGTGTGTCCACCTCTGCCTATTGGCGGACATAAAAACAGATAAGAAGACGATCCAAACCGTCAACATTCACTGATCAATCATAACATTATAACCAATATCAAGTAAAGTGGATAACATTTATTATCTCGTAAAAATGCCACTTTTCAGTGTCTGGGATGTATTAGGCAGCAAGTGAACATTTTGTCCTGGAGATAATGAGTTGGAAGCGGGGAAAAATGTACAACGGCCAAATTGTGATGATAGACGACTGGGTCAGATCATCTCCCCAAACAGAGGGCTTGTTGGATGATGAAGAAAAATCTTTTCTTATCATTTGAGGTGAAATTGTTGTTGATGCGGATAATCAATAGTTTTAATGAGCAGAGATGGTTGGAGAGTCTTAGTTGATCAGTTTTATTCCCATAAGTTCATGTCATTTGTCACAGCCTTTGTCATGGCGAGAATGACGGAATTACGCTCACATAATTTGTCAGACATAACGTAGGAAAAGACCTCAGAAACATACTGGGTATGGGGATTGTTTCATATCCTTTGTTGTCTGATCGCACAGAAGAGCAACCGATGTAGAAATTGCTAAAAAATAATGCTAGTCTTGAAAGATATGTGTCAGAACATACCGTAAAGCAGTTTTTGACTGCAAAAATTGGACATACACAATGCCATGCAGGCAGTTTTAAATGTTGTGGCCGAAACTCTACCACCAACAAATGGTGTATTATCATTGGGGGGCGGCAAAAATTTCAGGCTCTGAAATGTTTGTGCACATTTCAGAGCCTGTGCCTTTTCGCTTTGACTTGAGTAAAAATTAATCTGTACTTTTAGCACATCTGCTGCTGCTTCATGTCTGAATTTGTTGCTCTGGACGTGACTGCGTGAAGTGAGCTGTGAGGTTTTAATGCTCGTAATCTAAATCAACATTTGGTGAACTGTTTTAAATATTTGGTGAGAACATTTATCCGTTTTACGACCAACACTTCATCGGGGTGAATCCCAGCCAGCACAGAGGCTTGAATCCAGGTCATCCAGTTAAAGTCATTTCTCTCGACACTCAGTTTAATCCTGCAGCTCCGGTGTTCGTCCTGTTACCTTGGCAGCCCAAATGGCAGGACGTCCAAATGTGTGGTTGAATCTAACACAGCACTAAACACAGCCAGTGGTGGATGGAGTATCCAGATCCTTAACTGCAGTAATACAACACTCCACCACACGTTAAGTATGCACACAAAACCTTACTTAAGTAAAGATAGGAAAGAATAACAGCAAAATGTACTTAGACAATCAATGTAAAAGTACTTAATGTGCAGTAAAATCTTCCCTCTCCTGTCCTATTATGTATGATTAATAAACTGCTACGTTAATGTGTAGGCCTATGTTATGCTGCAGTTGTGAAAGGTTTAGGAACTTTAAATGATTTTATCTGCAGTTAAATTGTTGATTTGACAATATTTATAACGTTGCTTTTCGAGGAGGAGAGCATAAAGAGATTTGAGAAAGATTGTCAAATGTTTGTGCCTGATGGTGAAACTGTTGAACCTGCATGAACCTGGGCTTTTTCAATCTTTTAAAAAACCCTTTCCCTTTTTCACTATATGAACCTGGACTATTTAACTGTAGAACCTGGACTTTAATGATACAATAAGGCATCTAGTAGTAGTAGTATGGAAATTAGTAATAGAGATGTAATAAAGTGTGTGAAGTAGGACAAAAAATGTAATTAATGAAGAAAAGTACAAGCACCTAAATGTTGTGCTTCTGGATGGTACTCCAGTAAATCCACTTCATTTCTGTTCACCACTGAAGAAAACACAGTACAAAATTCAACACTTTATGAATCCTCATAGAAAACACTTATTTGCAATTATTGTCACCATGTGATAAAAAGTAAAGACACCAATTATATTCGACGTCTTCAAAAGTCATCAACAAAGTCGCACTTTATTACTGTATATTTACACTTTATTTACCATACAGACAAGTTATTGTACATTTTTGCATCTTTTGTGTATTATATATTTTCAGTATTGAAATAATATGAAAATAACAAATGAATACAAAGGATCACATTTAGATGTGAGATACTGTACAGTACAGGGTAAAATCCTGTTAATAAATATATTCTTTGTCTTCAGGAAAACAACCAAAATGTGTCTGTAAACAATAGTTTTGATTTTTGTGGCATCGTTCAGAGGACCGTACTTTTATGTCTAAAGCACCACTGCTGGAAATCTTGAGGCCTCTTGTTCTTTGATACAGGGACTTTTATAATATAATTATCATTTATTTGGACTTATTTGCAAATCTACTTGATGCCCAGGACGGCTTTGATAATCTGCCGAAACAGAATTGGTTTCTATTGGCTATTTTACAAAACTACATCCCTGTAGTGCTATCATATCTATCCGTATGATGAGGAGGAGATTTTTTCTTTTTCTTTTTTGCAGTAATACAATTGATCGGTTCATCAGTCGTTTCCACGGCCAAGGAGGATGGAAGGGAGTCAAGTTCATCATATTTACCCTTCCTGTGAATATGCTGCACCTCTCTTACTGTTGTTTCTCCGTCTTCGCCCTTTCCTCCCTTTCCTCTCCTTCCTCTCCTTCCTCTCTTTCCTTTCCTTCCTGTCCTGGCTTAGTCATAAACAGTTGTCTTGGAGGCATTTCCTCTCCTCCTCCAGCAGGGGGCAGGCTGTTCCGCTGTTGGCTGGGTGCAAGAGGACATAGCGTGTACGGTGCTGCACGCCTGTGCCTCCACACTTGCCCTTACACAAGCCCCACGGAGACCACATTGACACCTCACAGTCCAGAGGGGTGTCTGCAATGAGGGAGACGAGGGGATTTTAATCACAGACACAGTTTAGGTTGGTTTTTATGTTTGAGTAACAACTTTCCAGCCTGGATCATCATTCCCTCACTTGTAAACATGCAGTGTGTACATTTCTTTTAAAAGTCCCTTAATATCTACAGGGGAATCTGGTCCTCCATGGAGTGCACCACGTTACTCTGCCATGTTCGTACAAAAGCCTTGAGTGGACAAAGCCATCACTGGCTCTATTGAGGGATTTTCCCATCATCAGATTGAGACGATAGAAAGATAGTGAAGCAAACAGAAAAACAACTAGAATGAGATAAATGTCTACCATTAAAGATTATCCGCTGTTGGCTTTTATTAGTATGCAAATCAGTTAACTTCCTTTCCAAAGAAATGTGGTAAATGTAATGAATTATAGATAGAGAGGTAGGTAGATATCATTTTAAATATATTTATCAAAAGGAACCTAATTGGGTGACATGTTACTTGATACGGTTAGGGACGATTTGTCATATGAGCAGCACCTGAGAGCCCAGGTAGAAATCTGGAACGTTACCACTACATTCCTCTATTTTTAAGTGAGTAGAATATTGAAGGGGGGATTATATGGTGGCATTCATCTCTTCATTAACCCATACCTACTTTATAGATACTTGGTTCTGCTTGCAGCTGAGGTTAAATTTGGAAACTCTACTCTTGATGATTTTTTTTTTCTTCTTCTTTTTTTAGTGACAGCTTATTTTTTCCCCAGTACAGCCCTGCAGTAAATATTGAATTCGGATTTGGAGCCTTAGGCCTCATTCAGATAACAGTTGAGCTAAAATTGGAAAGGATTTTCCTTTACATTGAAATACTAATCCCACATTCATTGGTCAACATTGCGAAAATGGATCGGCACACTGATCTGTGAAAACAGTTACAGTGCCAGGCCAGTAGCTTTCAGTGTCACTTTTCAAAGTCAGCAGCACAGAACAACATTTCCAGCTTTCGTATAAAGGCCAGACTTTATAGTTCCCCATTGTTGTTGTTCTGTCAGGCATGGCTCCTACGTTTTCAGCCCAACAGAACTGGAGCTGTGTTATCAGAGTTTTAACAAGAGTTATGTTTTGCTAGTGTACACTGTGATGGTAACAGTGGTGTTTTCAGGAGATAACATGCTAAACCCTGCTTAAAAAGTCCTGTAACTAAAGGTTACCATCGTCATGTTAACAGCCCCTTGCTGAAAGGCAGTTGAACTGAATACAGTAAGAGTAAGTTGCCTCTCTCAACCGTTTCCGCTCCACAATTTTCTTAAACCATCTCTCCAGCAATGTGACCTTGCCGGCAACTCTAGCCAATCTTGTGAGCCTGCGACAACTGATACGTATCACAGACTTAACTTTCAGTTAAAGAGCAGAAAAGCAGAAGGGTGGAGGCGGTACAGAAGATTCATGGATGAATGACTGGATGTGGTTTTGAGACGAGCTAAGTCTTTACCTTCTTCATCCTCGGAGTCCATTAAGGAAAGCAGGAAGGATAACGGGATCACTATAATAATAACGGTGTGAAACCAAAAGTTGATTTTGTCTTTATTTTGCATCAGGATTGTATTTCACAGGTACAATCTAGAGCAGATGACGGCTAATCTGTAAGGAACGTTCTTTCAGCCCTGAGGCAGAGACATGAAAGAATCTGAGGGATTGACGAAGGAAGGGAAGGATAAACAGATGGAGGACCAGGATCAAGGCAGGAAGCCCCAACAGATAGTTGGCCCCTCTCTGTTATTTGTTGATGGTTTGTCAGGGGAACGGAATATTACTCTGTGATGCTGAGTCAAACCTTTAGACTCAGCCTTTCTGATGTGGACTGTGCTTTTATAGCAAGTAATTTTCCCTCCTTTTGACTTTATAGAGCTGGTTGTTCGACCACTGCTTCACTCGTGGTTTTACACACTCATCGCCTGTTTTTCTAATCTGAGTTTTTTTACCCATACCACGCATCTATAAAACAGAGAATTAAAAGTTGACAGTCTGAGAACCGAGAAACTGGGATCCAGATATTTCATGTCATGCTTCTCAGTATCTTATTCTAGGTCACCTGAAGGTGAGCGTGTATATAATTTCTATTTAGTTTCTTAAATTTGTCCGTCTCATTCTCTTGACTCAATACTGTTCCACTGAAGGCCTGATGTGCCGTTTGTTTTTTTCTGATGTCCTACCCTGTTTTGGCTTTTGTATCTTCTGGTTGGAAGTAATTGAGTTTATGTGTGGTCACTAATAGTTCCCAACTGCTTTCATTTCAGTCAGAAGGCTCAATCTACTAACAACTAAATGCTTCCAATAATTGCATCAATGACCTTTCTGTGGTAGAATTTTGGCCCTCTCTTTACAGAACTGCTTTAGTGCTACCACATTGGATGGTTTGTGAGCATGAACTGATTCTTGCAGGTCCCACCACACCGTTAGCAATAGGGCTGGCGTCCAGAATTTGACTAGATTGCTCCAAAACTGTACTTTCTTCTTTTTGAGGCATTCAGAGGTGGACTTAGTCCTCTACTTGGGATTATTCTCATTGAAGGACATAGTTGCAGCTGAGTTTCAAATCACAGATTGATGACCTGACATTTTATGTTGCAAGGCATTGCCACAGTACATGCTCAACCGACCATGGGGACCATGATTGTGTTTGGTTTGCACCAGATGTAAGAAGACCAATGTCTTCAAAGCAGTTCGGGTTTCTACGCCTCTGTCCTTAGAATACCCTCCCAAGAGCTATGAGGGGCATGAGGGCTCATTTTTGTTGTGGGTCAGCAGTGGCTTTGGCCTCACCACTCTCCCAATAAAGCCTGGTTTTGCTCGGTATCTTTTGAATATATAAACACTGATCTGTATTAACTAGTTTTATATTCAATTTTTGTTTCAAGACCACATAGAAATAGAAGAAAGTAGGAGGTTAATTACTTATTCCAAGTACTGTGTTAGGCAACCAGTGGTAGAAGACAACTAGTACAACCTCTGCTGCAAAGTAACATCATTCATCTTAGCGTTGCATTGGCCCAACAAATAGTGCATATTCCTGGTGGATTATTTATTAATGCTTAATTTCTATCATTTATCCTCCAAATGCTTGATCAGTTTTACAAACTTACTATAACTGTTAAATCTTTAATATGTCAATCTGTTAGATCCATTTGATCTAATTGCCTTGCAGAGCAGATTTATTTCTCCCGTCTGCTCATTCTAATGTAGGTTTGGTTTGTTATAACATGATTACAATACCTTTCAGCTGCTTTCAGGTCGGTCATTTTTAAATGAATGGAACATTTTAGCCAACTAGTATCGATGGTCAAGAGACTTACTTATGATCTTGTCCTCAATCTCGTTTCCTATCAGCAGTTGGTTGGACTGGGTGGGCTCGAAAGGCAGACTGATGATCTGATTGGTCTTCTTTATCTTGGTCAGCAATACCTTGGCAATAGGTGGCAGGTGCTTTAGGCGGGGGTAGAAAAAGGAGTTGGCAGGGTGGCTTGGGTAGGAAGAAGTGATCTATGGAAAATAACAAGGAATATAATGGTGGTCCGTGGTCAAAAAAGGTGTCAACCTTTATAGTGACATCATTTTAACAGTGTGGAAGGAATACATGTATTTTAGCATCTCATCTGTTGGTGAGGAGGATAATAATAGTAGTTAGATGCAACCCCTAATCGTAAGTGGCAAAAAGAACAAGAAGATTGACGGATCTTGCAACTTTGTCAGACAGACCCACCTGTGTGATTTTGTCCTGTGGGATGGTCTCGAAGTTTGGCGAGGAGAATGTGAACCCGCTGTCAGTTCCTGCATCGTATGGGAAAAGCTCCAGCGACATACTGTCTTTCCAGTGGTCGCCATCACACAAGTCAACACTATCCACACCGACAAACCAATCGGGGCTTGGAACAATCCGCACAATAAACGACAGCTGCAGCAGGAAGTAGACCGAGGGGAGGGAGATAAAGCGTAGCGAGAGATGAAAGAGAAGGAGGATGTGGTTCAGAGAGATGGAGATTGAGAAAGAGCAGAGGAAGACAAGGAATGGAAAGGCAAAGGAAAATTTGTTGTTATTCTATGTCACTGTTGATGAATTAGTCTTTACTGTTGCATAACGGTTTCACCTCAAACTCAGTGACAATGTGGGTAAAAGGAAGTAGTGTGTCATTGAGGCCAGAGGCTATGTGATTGTATAACTATATGCTGTAAATGCAGGAATCAAAGCAGTAATTCCCTTACTTCAGTACATATTTGTATTTATCAATACTTTATACACTTCATTGAACTGAAGTACAAGTACAGTGTGTAAAATTTAAGCGTGTCTTTTTGAATTAGTGGAATATAATCATTATTGTGCTTGTGCCAATACTGGATTTCACAAGCTGAGAAGGAAAAACGTTTGCTTTTATTTATTTTTATTTTAGTTGTTATATTTTGCCATTAGAGTATTGTCTGTTTGTTGAACTCAATGATTGGTTGAGGATGTGGGTGTATTATGCTTATAGTGGCGGGAATAGTAGCTGCTAGCCTCGTGCTGAAATGAGGAAAGAGTCGCAGCGGTGCAATCCATGGGGTCGTAAAGTTGTTTTTTTGGTTGTTTTTTTTGCATTTTTCAGCTGCAACCTACAGTGACATAACATTAAGTCCTTTGTTAGATCATGCACTGCTTCCACTGGAGTACACAGTGTATTAAATCTGTGGAATTCCCCCTTAAATAAACTTTAGGGCTATGCAAATCACTTTATAGTGCATTTCATTGCCCCATAATGTGTGCTGAGTTGGAGGCATGCCCCTTAATGGCAGGTATGGTATTCCAATAACTCCTTCCTCACCTCATTTCACACATGGTGTTATTTCAAAACCAGATTATGGTTTGTTTAATGCAAGTAAGGTTTTTCTCTCGTCAAGTGTTCTTTTCCATTTCCCTCACATCCAGTACGTACAGTACCTTCTCTTGTCCCTGCATGAAATCGTTTACCAAACTTTATGACCCACCCAACACTCGTTGGTAGGAAGCTGGACAGCATATCTAGCAAAATTTTACATTAATTAGGCTAGCCCTCCTACAGAACCTCTGTAGAAAACCTAGCCAGTTCTAGCTATTTTGCTTATGGCTTAGTAAGAATGTCATAATGCAGCTCGTTCTCATATTCTCATGCATTTCATTATCTAACAGTATTACAGTATTGTGACAACGTATTACTTAGCTAAAGGACCCTTGTGATCATTTTTGTCAACCCTTTTGATTTTTGTCAACCCTAGTCTCATCTTTATAGTCTGAGCTATTAGGAATGTTATGATGATGAACCTTGAAGCTGACTGCAATGTTATAAGAAACCCTTAAGCCCTTAGACCTAGGCTAAGTGAAATGTTGCATCACCTTGTCATAAGCATTGACCTGTCAGAAAAGGGAATCTAATGGATCTGATAGCCTGACCCAGACCTCAGGTTGAAGGAAAACAGGTGTTAAGTGACTTACATAGGAGTGCCTGGCGAAGACCTCAAACTCCGTGTTCATCTGGCCTGTGCCTACCGCAACAGCAGGAGCGGAGAAGATTCCATAAACACTCTGGATGCGTTCGCCGGCCGCCTCGACTTCCTTCATGAGTGACCAGGCCTCGCCTTTCTCTGAAAACTCCCTCACTCCATTGCTGGCAAACCCATTACGCTGCCAGATGTGGTAGTCAGAGCTGTGGGTCACCCCTAAGAGCAAAGAGAGAGAGGAATTTACTTGTTGCGACAGGTGGCATTCTGCAGAGATGTATACAGGAAGTAAAGGCAACATCCATTATATGGCATACATTTGTGGTTTTTCGAGGGCATTGTCTACATCCACACACATGCTCAATTTCTTATTCCAACAATATCATATAGTTAATAACTGTCAGAGTACGGCCGAATACATTAGCCATTCACCGAAAGAGCTTCAATAACGATCAGCTTGTCAAACAAAGCCAATTGGAGGCCGACGAATCCAGAATTTTGGGGGAAAATCTACAGTGACCTTCCCTATTCTTCCTCTTATTGACTCGGTATTATTATTTCTCATGTGGTCGAGAAAGAGACGTAACTACATGAGAATCTTCATCGAAATGTCATATTGTCAGAGTAGGGTCGGTCATAGCGTCACCGTAATAGCATTTGTGAATTTACTTGTCAAAGGCATGTACTCTATGTTTTGGTTTTTTTTTTTACTCTGGTTAGTGTCTACCCATCCACACCTACTTATTATTTGACAACAGCTTACCAACAATGCTGGACCACTGTGCAGGGGGGCGGTAGATCGGGTACTGTTTCGGGAAGGCTGCCTTGGACCACTTGCCAGTGAACGTTAACCTGTACTGGGCAGGTTCTGAAGCTGTGCACAGGGGGACGTCAGTGGGAACAGGCATCGACTGAACGCCCTGGCCCACTGTCAGCATCATGACCATCAGGTGGTAGAGGGCCTCAGAGACGGAGAGGGTGTTCCTTAAGGCGTCCATGATAATGAGTTGATAGGGAGGAAGATGGAGCACCTGAAAATAAAATGATAAAAGAAACAATAGAATGTTTCCATCAAGCTGAGTCATACAACTAAAAAATGATGTGAAACTTTCAAGTACAACACATAATTCATGTTTTCTGCTCTATTGGGGGTATGACCTGGGGTATATCTACCAACTTCTACCATCAATCCCAATCACATTATTGCAATACCCTTTTTCTGCAAAGGAGGATTTCCTTAAACTCCTCAGAACATAATCTTTCATCATCTCTGCCAAACTTGTGTTTCCACCTGCGTAAGTAAGACAGTCCGTTTGCCTGTTTACAGAATTACACAACAAACTACTTGATGTGTTTTCATGACGCTTGGGGGAGGATTGGCCATATGAGAGGAAAAACCTTTTTCTTTGAGTGGATCGGAATAAAACATTTTAATCTTTGCTTAACATGACAAATTGGGCTTTCCTCATCATTTGCTCTATTACGCATGCACTACTTGATGGATTTTGAGGAAACTTGGTAGAAGGGTTGATTGTATGCCTGAACTCCATAAGTATAGATTACATTAAAATAAAGAAGCCTAGTTGAGTTTTTTTTTTTTTTACTGTTTTGAAAACTGCAAGATATGGCTTCTTATTGTTTATTTTTATTTTTATCAACTACTTGTGGATAACCACATTAAAAACAAGGCGGGAGGGTTGGGCTTGTCCCATGGAAGAAATCATTAGATTTAATAACTTTTTGATACTTTTAGTGTTAAATTACAACTTTCCTGCATGTATTCTGTGAGCACTTAAATGTCAAATGAAGTTGAGTTGTATGTAACTATCAAACTGATACTGATACCTGTGTAATTCCAAATTGAAATATTAGCTTTTCACGGTCAAGTTGTAACATTGTGAAGGTCAGACTATCACAAGATTATTACTGGCTGAGGTCTCTACTTGCAGTTCTCTTTTTTCCTGTCAGATCTGGTACATGCCTAGACAAGTAGAACTGGAGAAAGGTTAAAGTGTCTCACCGCAACATCAGTGTATAATTTTGAAAAGTGGGACATGTGAGTCCGAGGGAAAATGTATTTCATGTTAAACTCTCCAGACGGTTTTTCCACATTTTAGACGTGTACGTTCATTTGATCAGTGTAGGACAGGGTTGAGGAGATCTTGTTTTCATTTATTTGCAGTAAGTCGAAAGTTCTGTTATGCTATATGATATTGGAGTTTAATATCTTTGTATCCCTCATCAGGTCATCATCAATGACCTTATAAGGCTCCAGAGAGGGACCATTATCATGAATCTCCTTCTACAACCTTCCTGAACTTTTGTAACAGAAATCCAAAATTCTTAATTCTTAATTTTCTCAATTAAACATTTTAATTGATCATGGGACTCATTGATAATTGATCATAGGTATTTATGTATTTTTACAGAAACAAAGCAGGATGTGATTTTTGGCAAATGTTTGTCTCACTACAACATTAATTCCTACTTAAATATAGAATTTATGTTATTACTCAGCTTGTCTTCACACCATGCATACAGAAATAATCCCCATCAATTATGAATCTATCAGTTTGTGCAGACAGATGCATCTCTGTAAAGTCATGTGACTATTAGGCTGAAATGTAGGATAGAAACTACTCACTTGTTCAGGCTTCCAGATGAATGAAGGTTGCAGCAGAGGAGCAGAGAGGAGGGTTGGTGGTGAGAAGGGGAGAGGAGAGCGATGGTTGGTGGCTGTTGCTAATAGTGACTGCATGGTTTTAAGTTCTGGTTCAGCTATTTATGTCTTCCAAGAGGTTCACTCCTCTCCCCCTTCCCTCCCTTCTTTTCTTTCCCCTCCTTTTTCTCTCTTTTTCTGCACTCCCCTTTTGTATTTTTTTTCTTCACTCTTCATTCAATATGTTCTGCGTTACAATGAATTTCATGCCCCCCATCATGGCCTTTGACTTTGTCTGTCATTTCTCCCCCATGTTTTCCACACAGCCCATTAACTGGATAATGTGTTGAGCAGTTCTGGATGCACAGCCAGAGGTCCTGTGCAACTCAGTTTGTAGTGTGTCATTTCACAGTGTGATACAAAAGGTCTCTACACCTACAAATATGACCAATGAGGCCCATATAATGTATATCTCCAAACCACGTTTTTGAAATGAAGCAGTGCCATTAGATCAAATACAAGTACTTTCTATAAATTTAGTTTTTTTCATGTGGAAAGATAAATTGGCCATATAATGCTCAAACTCCTTTGATGTGCTTCCAGGGCCATATAAATTCAGACAGGTGAAGGAATCCTCCAACAAAATGTCCAGGAATTATTGATTTTGAGACAAAAGATGATGGTATTTTTATACAGTTCTGCGAAAAAATTATAAGACCTCCTCTTGATTTCTTCTACTTTCACGTGTATTTCATACTAAATTCTGTTGGTTCTTTGAATGAAATGTAACACAAACAACTTGAGTAAACACAAAATCAAAGTTTTAAATCATAATTTTGTTTAATACATTATCCAATATGTAAGTCACCAAAGTATGCATCAAAGTATTTATATAAGTATACATCAGCCTTGAACCAAATATCTAGTTAAACAGTCTACAGGAGATACAACTGAAACCCAAATTGCTTCAAATTACTGATGTCTGACATCACTGTAGTAGAGTTCTGGCCCACTCGCATTGCAGAACTGTTTAAGTGCAGCCACATAAGAGCGTTTATGAGCATGAACTGATCTTTCCAGGTCCCACCACAGCGTCTCGGTGGTGCTCAGCTGCAGACACGGCCAATCCAAAACATCCATTGAACAGAAATGGCCTGGCCCTTAAGTAGAAAAGTGTTCCCAAAACATCACACTGCCACCTCCATGTTTGACAGTGGGTCTGATGTTCTTCTAGAGGAATGCTGTGTTTCCGCCACATGGAACGGGACCCCTGTGTTCAAGCAGTTCAACTTTTCACTCATCAGTCCAGAGAAGATATTCATTTTTATCAGGGTGAGTTGTAGCTTAATTCAGATGAGCTTTAATGTTCTTCTGGATCAGCATTGGCTCTCTCACCACGTCTCTCCATCACCTTTCCTTTTTGC
This sequence comes from Lophius americanus, assembly GCA_037951165.1. Classification (NCBI taxonomy): domain Eukaryota; kingdom Metazoa; phylum Chordata; class Actinopteri; order Lophiiformes; family Lophiidae; genus Lophius; species Lophius americanus. The sequence continues at coordinate 44,013 of JBBDHG010000356.1, forward strand.
GCGCAAGGTCTTTCCAATATTGGAACCATTAACTTTGCCCTTAATTGATGTGAGGGAGGTCGGCAGTTCCTTGGATATTTTCTTTGGATCATTTGTGGCTTCATAAACGAGTCTTCGTCTTTTTCTGACCGGAATCTTGGAAGGTGGTTCACTTCAGTGAATGTCCATTATTGTTCAGAGTTTTCATCCATTTGTAGATAATGTGTCTCACTGTGGATCTGTCCCAGAACCTTAGAAATAGAACTGAGAACTTTTTCCAGGCTGAATCTGTTCAATCACCTTATTCCTCATGTCTTCATGAACGTTTGATTCTGGCATACTGTGCTACTGGTGAGACCTTCAAGCAAACGTCCCACTTCTGAAGATGGTCTATTGAAGGGATGATGTGATTGAACAGGGCCGTTAGTGATCAGGTCTGGTTGGGTCTTGTCCAGCTGGAACCAGTTATTAATGCAGTTCCTTTGAATTTCTCATGTTATTTTATACATTTAAATTTTTGTTATATTCTAATTTAGTAGTTTCCTTTATAGAATGATGTCATTATCATTTTAGTTTCCAACCAATATCATCCCCAGTACAGCATAAAGTGATTATGTGTGACCGAAAGTCAAGAGCCAAAGATAAAAACTAGAGCGAGGAATTCAAATCACATTTAAAAAAATACTTGGACCAAATACTTGATCTCAGGTGCAATTCTCTGCAATGTAAGCCCATTGGACATGTCCAGTAGTTTAGATTTGATTGATTTTTCTTACTTTTAGATATCAAGCTTGCATTTGTCATGTATTTGCACAGATATGTTTTGTCAGTGGCAATACTTCATGACAAAAAGTTTATATGTATGTCAATGAAGCTGATGATGTTTTTGCCGGCCTTGGTGTGTGTGTTACTTTGAAAATGACGGATGAAATATGATGATGATGAATCCATAGCATCCCTGACTTTTCAGGGATATGATTACTCAACATCCTCACCACACATCAAGTGTAATCTGGATCCAAGTAGTGTCCCAGAAAAGATGGACAATGTTTGAATGTATAGGCCTCACAGAAAATGTATTATTGTGAGATAACAAATCAGGGTAAGACAAGAGTTAAGTAAAGCAATTTCTAGCCCAAACTGTTCTGACATTGTAAGGAATCAGGTTTGATGCAACTATACTGAGCTGAGTTAACCATCCATCTACCTTCTGAGCCACCGTCGCCGCATCATTATTAAGAAACCTCAGTAGAATCTAGTTTTTCTTTAAGAACTATCAACCTAGTGATACAAATACAATTCCTAATTCTGTTAGTAGGTTTTCGTTGTCAAGGAGTTGTACTAAGAGGGTCTCACTATCACAGGACTGTGTCTCTGAGGTGTGAAGACATAATAGGGAAACTGAGCTACCTTGTTGGGGGATTGTTGTTGTTGTAATGGTTATAAAAAACGAAAGATGTCAGGTGATTAGAAAAATTCATCTAATTAATTGCATTCTTTTATAATATATATTCGCTGTGAAAAGTGTGAACATTTTTAGATTCAAAGGGATTTTGGTAATATTGAGTAAATCACTAATTATTAGATGTTTTACATCAATTCAACATATTTTTTTGCCATACAATCAGAACATTTATTTCACTGTTCTTATGGGTCACGGCACATAAAAAGAAAAGAAAACATGACCTAAAAACCTATGGTTTTATTTTTATTTGTCATTCCTGAGCCTCAGTTGGACATTCTGTGATCAGACAAATATGTTTCTGCAAGAACATAGACTATTTTTTTGATTGCTTGGGTTAACTTACTTTTTGCTCATTAATATTTTTTCCCTCAAAATAGAATTTAAGCTAAAAAAAATGTATTCAAAGGATTTGTTTTTTTCCACACACACACACACACACACACACACACACACACACACGCACACACACTCTATACCATTATGTAGTTTTTGTATGTTAGTTTTAGTAATTCTTTCTCACATATATCTCTTCTCTGTGATCTTGAACACACCTGTACACTCGCTCACTCTGACTCCTGCTCTCAACATCTGTGGTCAGAGCGCGCAGATTGATGGAGCATTGAAATGTTCAGGTGTGTGCCAGCACACCGAGAGAATTTCTATGGGAGAACAAATGACCTACTTTTTCTAGTAGCTCGTCATCTGCATCCGTCATGTTTAAGCTTCTGTGGATGTGATCTCTGAGCTCACATAGTGCCATTAATTCAAAACTACATTCAAAAGACTGTCAAAGTGATGAAAATAAATGAATGAAATCAATTTTCATCACTTAATCAGCAGTTTTTACCTTGAGTTCTGATCTTTAGCCTCAGCCGTACATTCTGTAAAAAACAAAAACACGACAGCTACAAACACAAACTGTTAAGAGCGGACATGAACAGGCGATGATACAGTCCCTTAGTGTTTTACAGTGTGTGACGTGTGATTAAGACCTGTGATTAAGACGTGTGACGTGTGATTAAGACACCTCCAAACAGCCATGATAACAGCTGCTGGATCCTGTGTGGTGTCTTTAGTCTCTCAGCCAGCTTATTGAAGTGTGGGTGTTGGGGAGTGTGTGTGCGTGCGCATAAATGTGCAAGAATGCTGATTCAGCCTGATTCTAATGATTTCCATATGCTCACCTTTCTACAAACAAACACACCTAAAGACAGACGCAGTTACCCTCACACAACCTCGCTCAGTTTTCTGGATTTATTGTTTGGACTTGAGGCCACAGTCTGCTTTCAGTCAGTGGCATTTGGAAAGGGAAATGTAACTCATCGCCGTCATCATGAGTCTTTCAAACAGAGCTGTACTGTTTTGAGTTGAAACGGGACGGACGATGTGTTAAAGTTTCCGGCCGGCCACCTTTAGCCAAACAACCAGTGATTGCTGATATATTTGTCCAGGTGTGATGGTGTATATAGTATCAGATATTTTTTTTAATTAAATATTAATTATGTGTTTATGGCCCTAATTAGTTTGTATCTGAAATATTCAATATTATCCTGTTTAATTTCAGTCTGGGAGTTGTAGTGTAATTCAAGAAAAAGAAGCTGTCAAGTATTTGATACTAGTTGTAGTCAATGAAATATTGGTATTTTTCTAAGACGTCAGGTTATTAACATTTCGGTCCATGTAGTCGAGCCAAAACCAATATTTTTGGTCATTTTACTCATGTTACACTTATTTCACATCAGATTTATTTGATTATTATCTGATGAGAAACAGATGAATCAGAGTGCAGCACTGCAGAATGTGTCTTGGCTGATGATGTCACTTTAAGAACTACATCCAAAGATGGATCAAGCTCTGATTTTCATATTTACAGGGTTCCTGTGGGGTCTTAGGCCTAAGTCAAATGTATTTAGTAATAAAGTATGAAGTCTTAAATATACCCAGATGGGCCTTTTTAAACTTTTTTTTTTTAATGCTATTTCAACCATGTTCATTTAAATGCTGCATTGCACCTTTTTTCCGTTAACATACACACCAATGTTTACACACTGTTCAGTAAGTAAATTAATCGGAATTCAAATAGCGCTTCATGTTTATTTTCTATTTTCTAATGGTTTAACTTGGTTTAGCCTGCAGAATCGTTTTATTTATTTTAAACCGTTTCTGGCCCCAAGTCAAGTAGGGCTTCATATCCATTCAAAGTGTAACGCATTGTTGAGATGGTTGTGGCTCCCATCCGCATTCAAATTGAACTGAATGCAACACAAACGCAAAGCCATGAGTAGTCGCAAATTTAAAAATGTGATATGAATGACACAAATTTGCAACCTTCACCAGCATCATCCACCGCAACAACCAGCATCAAGACTCCAAGTCAAATGTCCCCCTTGTGTCTGCTGATCAGGGCAGGGACCTTAATACAGATCATCTTTTGGAATAAACATTCGAGGCTTAATTACCTTGTTTACTCATCTTAAAACACTATCAGCTCAACTTGAGTGGAGAAAGTAACACATAATCAAATAAAAGGACAGGATTAAAGTGAGCATTATCACACCATACAGGAAGCTTCCCTCAGGGACCAATAAAGCACTGCTACCATGATCATATCACATTGTTCTTAGCTGCTTCGCTTATTCTTAGTCCATCCAATTTACCACAATGCCTTTGTGCCTAGAGATTTTACTCTCTAATCTAAAGAGATGTTTGATAACTTGCGATCTGAATGTGAGTGAATATTGAATGTACATATTGAAGTTAGGTCTTTAACAATAACTGCAGTATGGTGGTCATTACTTCATAACTGCAACCTTTGGTATGTTTTATTCTCTTGCATACACTACAATTTTAGAAAAGTTATTGTGTGTTTCCAACTCATATTATAAGAATAAGTCATCTGTGACATGAAGCCAAACTCATTATTTCTGTGCAGACACCTTGTGGCCAGTCGGTCCATGTGGCCCACTCTGAGTTTTCACAATTGTCGATTTAGATTAGTCGGAAAGCTATGAAGCAGGACGTTTTTGTTTGCTAGCAACTTGCTAACGAGACAGGAGAGAGCTGCCAACTCTTAAGAAAAAAAAAGAGGTGTCGTCTTATGTGGACATGTAGGTGGCTTGGACGACGTGGACAGTATGGCTGGTCTATTTTGCTGAAAGAAATGGTGGCAAGCTGGCTACATTTTACTATATAGAGTGTTGATATGATAGCTTAGCTGAGCTAAGAACCTTTCATTTTATTCCTTTCTGTGCATTTGCTACTAGCCATAAACTGTACTTCCTACATGACAACTTGTTAATTGTTATCCTCATGTTGCTATATTGTTCTCGATCCTCTGCAAAGACCCAACCAATAGTCTTGTTTAATGACTCTTGCCAACCCTTGTGATTCTTAGTATTTTAACAACCCCTGTTTTGAATGTTGTGTTTGTTTTCGAGGCATAAGGACTCCCCTCAACTTGTCACTCACTGTAAAACTAAAGATGATGGGCATTGAACTGTGGATGGGGTACTGGGACATGTAACCCTGGCAGTGTGATACATCAATTTGTGAGGTGTTTTCAACAGAAAATGACCTTGATTCCCTCGTCTTCAATGATTTACTGTATAGCATAGCAGCAGAAATGTAATAAACGCATCGCCAGTCAATATTAACTCTGTTAATATAGGTGAAAATGTTGTATTAGCACAAATTGATCAATAAGTTGACACGATGTCAATTGAAAACAGTGATGTATGTAACCCACTGTTGAATAACCCCTGGTTTAGAACCAATTGATGGTCCGCTCGACTCTTATTTCAATTCAGTATTTCCCCTTCAAAGATATTTGTGTAATGATCTTCTCCCCTGCTGTATTTTTTTAGGCTATTAAAATAATGTCTTATTTCTCCTACTTCTACAGTAGCCTGCTACTGTTTTTATGTTGCTACTTTTGGATGGGGGGCCATTATCTGTTGACGATCTGTTATCACCAAGGCAATAAATAATCCACAGAGCCCTAGCTGAGCAAACATACACTTCATACTGACTGCAGTTCTCTTCCTTCTTAATGTGGAATTTTTGTTGACCCAGTAACAGATGTGGCAGAGTCTCAAACACGCACACGCCGTCTATGGCCTCAGCTTATGTTATGCATTCTTGCCTCTACAGTAGTTTTGGTGAAGGACAACAACCCAGGTGAAAAATAGTAGATTTCTGCTTCATCTGTTAAGCATATGACTAGAAAACAGAGTGCAGGTCTAGAATCAAAAACCACATTGGCGCCATTGTGAGATGACAGTGTGTTTGTGTAGGAAATCGACCAGTCCGGTGTTTTTTGAAAGGAAGCAATAAATACCCAGGAAGAGGAGTGTCTTAGAGAATATAGGTCATGGATTTCAGCAAGGCCTGGGGCGGAATAGTCACGTGTCTGCTACAATCCTGTTGTGTCACTACATATTATGGTTTTGTTATGGTTCTTGTTGCCGGTACCTGTACAGGTAATGTGTTTATCCGAATGATATGTAAATAGAATAAATCTGTCTGCCATCCTGCCTTCCTAGTGTGTCTTAAGTTCATCATCACATAAGGAAGATTAATAGACACCTCACTCATTTTCTTATCTATCCTCAGGCCTTGTTTAATAACTACTGCATTTTTTTATCGACCTGCTGCAGGAAACCTGGGAAAAAATCCAGATTTAGGGGACTTATTCCAGGTTTCCTGGTTTCCTCGATGACAAAAATTAATATATATTAATTAATATATCAGTAACCTAAATGACAAAAATTAATATATATTAATTTTTGTCATTTAGGTTACTGATACACATACAGAACAATTTGGCAACAACCCAATTTAGTGTAAATGCTTTCATTGAGAGAAAATATGAAGTTTCATAGCCAATAATATCTCAGTGTCTCTAAGTGTCTGAATAGGACACGCCCCTTGAAGTACGAATATGACGTACCTTACATTGTATGTTTGCAGTGATGTAGATGTATACTGTAGAGTAGAATAGAGTAGGCAAATTGATTTGATTCTGTGAAACCTTCAACTAAACACTGGAAAATCTGCTCAAACGGTTAAGATGTTTTGGAAATGCACTAATGTTTTTGACATGCTCAGAACTTGAATCAGCTTGTACAAAATTTGGCTGCACCCATTCACCTCCCCGTCGCTTCATATCAGGTTGTGAAAGAGATCAATCTTTTTTATATGCATGCACAAACTTTCATTGCTAATGCATCAACCGATTAGCCTTAACATTAAAACCACATGCCTTATATTGTGTATATCCCCCTAATACCGCCAAAACAGACTTTATGATGCACTGTGTGTTCTCACACATTGTGCTGCAGTAATTCTTCTGTGGAATCTAATGTTACAGGCTATCCATTGCTAACACACATGCATCAGTGGGCCTTGGGCAGCTATTACAGTGATTGGCCTTCCTTTGACCACTTTGAGTTAACACTAACCACCGCAGACCAGGAACACCCAGCAAGACCTGCGACTCCGGGGTTGCTGTGATTCAGTCGTCCAGCAATCACAATTTGATTGCTGTGGTTTTATGATAGACCGTAGAGATAAATTCTGTGCACATTGATTTCATCAAGCAATTCAATGTCAAGATACGTAAGGCCGCCTCCGGGCCACCATGTTCCAAAGCCAAGGAACTTTAACATCTGCAAACAAAACAACATCATTTGTTGCTTTAGCACAGACCACCGTGAATCTCTAAATAATAGACAGACATGTATACATTGATTCAAAATTGTTATACTTTTAAAAACCATGATGGAAAAAAGTAAGCAAAGGGGAAAATAGCATGGCTACAATGACATCATTAAACACTAACTATGACTAAAAGGATTATAGGGAAAATAGGGATTTAAGTGTAGTTTTAAAGCAAAAAGTTAGCCCAAATGTCACTTCTGTTGACATGCACATCGGTTTACTGACTTGAGTATAGTGACAAAAGACTGCCAGAACCATGTTGTTCTTGATTTCCTCTGAAGTTTCCCCTCAGGATAACTGGAGCTCATCATAGTTTTTATCTGGGGAAGCCAATAATTAGAAATCTCGGGGCTGACAAAACATTAAATGGATATGAATCCTGACTCGATGACTTGGACATGGTTCAAAATAAATATTAAAATAACAACAAATTGTATGTCTGGATGAATTCCTTGAAGTGGCATCATCAGACCAGACACTTTTAGTAAAGCTGCAATCATTTCAACTTTTTATCCAATTATGAGCGGATAAATTCCATATTTCCGTGTACCCTGTGAAATGAGAATAAAGGCTTTTTTATTTTCTTCTATTCTATTTGTTGTCTAAAAATAACTATTTGTTGACTAAAATAACCGATAATTGGATTTTGCCCTTTGTCTCAACTAGATTAACTGAAAGGTAATAATAATCTCATAAGAAATAAACCGTTAACCTTTAGTATTTTAGTTCTAGTCAACAAAAAGTGTTTCTTTTTTTTTTTTCAGATACTTTCAACCCTGGCATTCTGAACTGAGTTTAGTAGTTTGATCTGAACTGAGACAGCATCTTATTATTGGACCAGCCGTTTGATATTCAACCTTGATTTCACACCTGTTACCTGGATTAGATCCAGCTCAAACTAGAAAGTCGGAAAATCCTGAGGTAGAAGTGAAATTGCTCCTGACTAAAAATATACTAAAACGCATTATATTCTAACGCATATTCCAACGCACCACCTATAGTAATGAGCTCTTTGTAGTGACCGAAAGAATGAGGTAGTGGATGCAAGCATTCTTCATAGGGTGGCCGGTCTCAGCTGTAGAGATAGGTTGAGGAGCTCGGTGTGGAGCGTCTACTCCTTGACTTTGAGTGACAAGGAGTAGAGGTGGTGCGGGCATCGGTTTAAGATGCTTCCACGGGGATGCTTCCGCGGTGCCTGCCCTTTGGAGGTTTCACAGGCACATCAAACTGGGAAAAGACCCCATGGTACACCCCTGAATTTGGTATGTATCTCAACTGTCCCTGGAACACCTTAGGCTTCCTGGAATGAGCTGCAGAGTATTGCTGGCGAGAAGAACATTTGGAATACACAGCCGTCACCATTAGTAAACTCCATATAGACAGAAGAAGATGGATAAATGTTTACTAAATATGAAATAAACTAAAATGTCATTTGACACAGCACAAACTCACACACACTAATACATATACCGCATTATAAATCAGTTGCTCCTTGTTTTCTCTTATTTGACTTCCTACATCCAAACACACTCGCCTCTCGCTGACACCTGGTCTTAACATTCAGCCCTACTGACACTGTTCTGTTCCTTCACCTGCCCTCGGCGTATCCTCGGGGCATTGTTACACCAATAATCACTCCTGATTTCCGGGAATAATTTGCTCCACGCTGTGGGAGTAATCGGTGTGCATGTGCATTCATTTGAAGATTTCTGGATGAATTATGTGTTTCCTTTCTAATGGAAGCTGCAGGCTGACGGTCGTATTGTATGTCGATGCGGCACATGGCCCTGGTTTGGCTGGAACCGCACTCGTGTTGATGCTAGAACCAAATTCTGTGGTTGCTATTTCATTGCTGTTCTATGTTGCACCTCAACTGAAACCTAAGTGCTCATTTAATCTATATTAAGCGCTAATGTAGCCTCTATTAATGATGACTACCTCAACATTATGATGATATATTATCCGGGTCCTTCTGTTTGACTCCACAGGAATGGTGCTGGTATTATAACTGACTTTGCTGAATGTTTGTGCCATTAATCTTAAAAACCCACCACAGTCAGACAAGCTTATATTAGATGTCAAGACCAGCTTAATGTTAAAGAGTTATGGATGCACGGCTCTGGTGAAAAGTATTAGGTGACCGCAGATTATAAAAACATAACCCATATAAGTTCAACTTCACATCTGCTGAGTTTGCTGTTCTCACTTCCTCTCAATTGCTCTGGTGTCTATAGTGGCCGTTTGCTGAGCAGTGGGCACCTGGATTCCATTGTTCAATTCAACAGGCTGCAAAAAGCAGATTTGCAAATGGGCAGTGAGAGCGTCGCTAAATAAGCAATTTCTGTTTCATTCATTTCATTTGCCTAATTTTGCTTTGGAAAATTAGGCCACTGGGGAAGAAATAAGTTAAATGTTCAAGTGCCAGTTTCTGTGCTGCTTTAAGGCAGTAGTGTTCAATCCTTTTTTTTCAATATTATCCCCTTTTTATTTATTTGTTTACCTCCTGAGCTGCGCAAAACTTGTTCGGTAGGATAAAAAACATTATAAAGGCAAAAGAATTTAGCGCTGGGCCTTCAGTTTCTGATTTATTTATTAACAACTGCCGTTACAATACCTGCAAATTAATCACTAAGTTAATTACATACCATATTTTTCTCCTGCAATGTGGATTAAATGTTATTTTGGTATCAATTGAATTGACTATCTGCATCACTGCTATGACAATAACTGTAGATTGTATTTATCATTAATATCCAAACCTCCGGCTCATAGTGAAAGTGGTCGCATTTGTCATTAACATTAGGATTTTAACATAAATTTTGATTTAACTGACTTATATTTTCATTTTTTTAAATGAAAATTATTTTAAGAGTAATGCATGGTGTTTTAAAAAAATGCAGTTGCTCCAGGTAACCCTAGGTCAGGCCCCTCCCCCATTCCCTTAACCATCAACGGGATAAGCAGTTACAAAAAATGAATGAATAGTTTAGAGAATGTGACACGCTGTGTCGACCATTTTACCGACACCCACCACAGTCAGTGGATTCCTGCTGTACTGAAGAGATATGATGCTTGGTTGGATAGTTCTGGAGTTAAAGAAGAATCTTGTCTATGGTTTTAAAGCGTGCTCTAGAATGTTTTATTTTTTCCTTAAAGTTAAAATCATATTGGATCTGAAAGGTATTTGTATCTGCCTGTTAAGCCTGGCTGGTATGAGTCAGACAGGTGCAATCACCGACGCAAGTTACTGAAGTTACTTTCTAATTATTTTTAATTACCTTAATTGCCTCCTTTTGAGTTCTATGCCATTATTGCTACTATTGTGTGGGTAGGTAAGCCAGCCATGCCATCACATGTCCCACTCGGAAGGAAAACTTTATTCCTCAGATCGTCATTGTTCTGCAATATGATTGGACTTTGGTTGTGCATTTATTCATATACTCTTCACCAAAGAGTCAAATTGGCAAGGCCCCCAAATATGACACCATACTTTCTGCTATGGGCCCCTTTTAAGAGGAGCTCTCATTTGGTTTGAATGAGGATTGGGATCAGGTTAAAAAGCAACATTTACTTTAAGGCTGGGTGTTCAAGTGACTTTTTATTTTCACAGCTGCTTTCCTTTGGGTGGACTTGTATTGCCCAATAGGAAATTATTTTGTATCATTAGCATCTGCACCAACGTTTTAGTCACCTTTCAACCTCTTCTTATTAAAGAAAATTAAGTGATTTAACCGATAGAAAACAGGTATTCGCTCTAAAAAATATATATATATTTTTTTTAAAGTACAGAATCATAAAAATAAGTAAAACAACAAATATTGACAATTGAGAGCCTTCTTCATCATATCCTCCTGAGACACTGGAAAAAATAAGTGTTTTAATTATTTACTTAGTTACTTAGATATCTTAAGTGTTGGGGTGGTAAAAAACACATTTCAAAGATTTAAAAAAAATTTTTTTATACTTTGTTAAGATTTTATTGCATGTGCACTACATTGTACATCAGGACTTTGATGTTGAGCGTAAAACATTAAGAAGATAAAGAAAGCTCAATCAAATAAAAGTATTGTTGGTCAGAACAGGTTGGTCTTAGGTTTAGGAAGAACTGCTTAAATATCCACGCCCACTGGACAAAAAGGGGAGTTGCATTGTACCTGGCCATTCACAAAAAGGCGTTTAACTCCCAAACGGCTTCATGTAACACCCCAAAATGTTGTAGCAATGTTGGTTGAGGGTGACTTCAAGTTTCTTCCTTGATTATATCTGATGAAGCATTGTGATTTTTTTCAAGACACAAGGGAACATCTGGCACTTCACGCATCTCACATATGTTTTACTGTTGCACCCAGGCATTCTGCATATGCAAGGATTTGGAAACTACTGTGTAGATTTATACATTTGTTGTTTATCCTATGAAAATAAATAAGTTCAGCTGTGAAATTTCACTTAAAATGCTCTTTAGATTTTTACTTACTAAAAACAATCAAAATATAACATTGAAAAACATTTTAGATATGAATATCATGTTTACCTTTTTTCTTACATAAAATGTGGTTGTACTGATGGCAACCATTTTGAAAACACAGGAAAAGGCAACTTTGCTTGGTCACACCCCCACACATGAGATATCATCGGAAAGCAACGGTTGTCCTCTGTAAGGCACATCTAGGCTCAATAATCACTCGAGTCACATGTATAGTATTAGAGATATTAAAGAAAAACCAATGTGCACTACAGAAGACAAAAAATGAATTACTATGTCTCATGAGGATATGCATTCTTAACCCAAAGTGTTTAGGAGCCACATAAAATTTTCAGGAGCCATAATATTTTGATGTCAGGGGACAATGTTAAATACCTGCCTTACCTCTTTTTTTCCCTTCTTTGATGTCTGCCTTTGTTTGCCCTGCGTCCCATTTTGTGAACGATATATTCATTGCACAAAATGTGCCATATTTGTCCAATGTGCTGTTGTTTTGTCACTCTAAATACATAGATTTAAAGTCCAATCTTCCCCCTACAATTTTTAACTACGTACTATTAGTTGCTCCCTGCTTATATAGGCTCTGAGTGTCTCTGTCTGTATCTCCCAACGTACAATGATATAATTTCTGGTTCTCATGTGTTTTACTTTCACCGGAAACGTCTTCACTGTTTCCGGTGAACCGTTTTTTGTTTCAATGTATCGTATATTTAAGTCTGGATGGTTGCACCTGGAAACTGCCAGATAAAACAGCTGGCAAATTAATAAGTCGCATTGGCGACCGTTTTAGTCACCATCTTGAGCCCTGAAATATGTGAACTTGTAGCCAGTAAAACGTCTAGGAGATGCACTTCTAAAGCATTGTGTAAAATAATTCTTTCAATGAAAATGTTTACGACTCCATCTTAAAGTTAATAAACTATTTCTAATAAATAGGCAAATGACAGCCATACTGTCATTCCTCTCATGTATTTAGATTTTCTGCCTCCACCAAATAAAGGATATAGAGTTAGCCATGTCCACCTGTGCATACATCAATCAGCACATTATAGCCACTGACTAACTAAAATTGATTATCTCGTTTCAATGGCACCTGTCAGTGACTGGGATATATTAGGCAGCCAGTGAACATTTTGCCCTTGGAAGTTCAAAGCAGGAGAAATGGGCAAGTATCAGGATTTGAGAAACTTCACAAATTGTGATGGTTGGATGACTGACTGGCTGATCCCACATAAGAGCTACTATAGCATAAATTGCTGGAAAAGTTAATGCTGGGTTTGATAGAAAGGTGTCAGAACACAGTTCACCACAGCGTTTTTTGTATGGTGCTAGCCCAGGCCAGTCAGAGTTCCCCTGCTAATCCCTCTCCTCTACAGGGGCTAAAATGGGCACATCAGCATTCGGACTGGACCATGAGGCATGCCTCGACAGGGCAGAGCTGTTTTGGTGGTAAAATTGGAACCTGCACAATATTAGATAGGTGATCATGATGACATGGCTGTCAGTGTCAGTATATGAGTAATGGGGAATGGTCTACCAACTACTCCTCAGGAAACTGCGTGACAGAAAGCATTGAACTCTCTCACATGCTCTGTAGAGGAATCTTTAGGTTCCCCCTCACATTTAGATTTTTGAATTAGCTTATTTTTATTCAGATTTTTAGACACTAATTAAGGTGACTGTCATGTCCGTTAGCTCATGGCTGATTTATCCACGTTAACACAAATTGAGTTTTTCCAGTAGTGGAGCGCGCTTAGGCCCTTGCACATACATTTTCAGTTTATATTACTTAATTGTCTTTTTCCTAGTGTGGAATTGGGTTTAAACTTTATGGTTCCGAAGTACTGACTCTCGTTTCTTATTGCTGTTACTGTTGGTGTTTTCATAATCCTTTGTTCTTTTTTATCTTTGACCTTTTCCGAGTTACCACATTTCAATATTCTACCCCCTACTGTTTTTCTGTCACTCTGATCCAGTGAAGACAGTCCCTGCTACCTCATTCTTTACCTCATTCTTTACCAATCAGTCACTTTTGACATTTCTCTTCCTTTCTTTCTCTTACTCTCTCGCTGACCCATCATGTTTTTCCCATCATGCTCTCCTCCCACCCTGCGGTGAAGCAGTGAACCCCCGGCCGGAGGTATAAAGGACATGATTTACTGGAGCCTTTCGCAAAAAAAAAAGAAAAAGGAAATGAAAATAAAAGGTTTAAATGAGGTATCAGTTTTCCAGCATAGTATTCCTGCATGTCAGGGCAACAAAGGTTTGACTTTCAAATATAATAATAATAATAATAATAATAATACATTTAATTTATAACGCACTTTACATTTGGATCAAATCTCAAAGTGCTACAAGGTAAAAGCAGATAAAAGCATCAATAAAAAAAATAGAATAATAATTTATATAAAAATATGACCAAAAAGCATTATGTTAATTAAAAGTTATAGGTTCTGCTAAAAAGGAAAGTTTTAAGTCCTTTTTTAAATGTCCGTCGTCTGTGGAGCCCTGAGATGGTCAGGGAGGGGATGCCACAGACGAGGGGCAGCAGAACAGAAGGCCCGATCACCCGTGGTGCTGAACTAAGTCCGGGGAAGGAGGAGGCGGTATGACTGGGTAGAACGAAGGAATCGTGTCGAGGTCAGTGGGGTGAGTAGTTCTTTCAGGTAGGGGGGTACGTTACCATGGATGCACTGGTGAGTGAGGAGAGAGATCTTATAATCAATCCTGGTGGAGATGGGAAGACGATGAAGGGAATGAAGAACAGGGGTGATGTGTTCGTGTTTACGAACTCTCATCAGGATCCTTGCAGCACTGTTTTGAACATACTGAAGTCTTTGAAGACTTTTATCAGGGATCCCGATGAGAAGTGATGAAGGTCGTTACAGTAATCCAGTCGGGAGGAGACAAACGCGTGGACCAGCTTTTCAGGATCACTCAAGGTGAGTGAAGAACGGAGTTTGGAAATATTTCTGAGATGGTGAAAGGACATCCTGCAGATGTGTTTGATGTGGGATTCAAAAGTGAGTTGAGGGTCAAATCTTACACCGAGGTTGGTGACTGATGAAGAGAGGGGAATGTCATGACCAGAGAAGGTAATACTGGTTATGGAGGAAGACTGGGTCTGATGAGGGGTGCCAATTAAAATAGCTTCGGTTTTGGAGCTGTTCAACTGGAAAAAGTTGTTTTTCATCCACACCTTTATCTCCTCCAGACAAGTGCGGAGAGTTGACAGGGGAGATGATGATGATGATGACGATGAAGATGGAGAAGCTGCGGAGGGACATGTCAGTTTTTATGTAGATTTGCGTGTCATTAGCGTAACAATGGAATGAGAGTCCATATGGACTGATGACACGGCCAAGGGGGAGCATTTATAGTATGAAGAGAATGGGGCCAAGGACTGATCCCTGGGGGACTCCACAGGTGACAGTGTTTGTCCTGGACCTTGAACTTCCAAGGGAAACATATTCTGTTCTGTCGGTGAAGTAGGATTTTAACCAGTTTAGGGCGGTGGCAGTGAGTCCAGTGGTGTGATGTAGGCGGTGTAGGAGTATTCCAGGGTCAACTGTGTCGAAGGCGGCTGACAAGTCAAGGAGAATCAGGAGGGAAGGTGAACCAGCATCTGCTGCCATCCGTAGGTCGTTTTTTGACTATAAGCAGAACTGTGTCTGTGCTGTGGGCGGAGCTAAAACCAGACTGAAAGGTTTCAAACGAGTTATTGTATTTGAGGTAGTACTGGAGGTGGACCGCAACTACTTTTTCCAGTGCTTTGGAGAGGAGTGGGAGTTTGGAAATGGCCTGTAATTTGAGAAAACTTCTGGTGAGTTGGTTTTTTGAGGAGTGGTCTGATTGTGGCAGCTTTTAGCTTTTATCATTAGTCCGTAGGTGTGGGAATCGCCTGTGGTCCCACATTGTGATGTTACTACAATATAAAAATTAAACATTCTTACTTTTTACGTTTTTGTTCAACTGCAAATGAAATCCCCTCAGAAACCCATACATCTGTTCCTTTGTAGAATAATAAAGTTTCAGTAATTTGAGTCATTTGGAAGACAAGGGTCTCTTCTATCTGGTGTAAACCAAACAATGCGTTCTACCTAAAGAACATCACACCTACAGTCAAACAAGGGGGTGGCAGTGGAATGTTGTGGAGATGTTTCGCTGCTTCAGGGCCAGAATGACTCATCATAATTGAGAGAAATATTATTTCTACGCTCTACCAGTCGTTTCTGAAGAAGAATGTTGTTCATCAGTCTGTCAGATGAAGCACCGGGCTACTCCATCATGCAGCAAGACAGTGATCCTCTGCAGAAATCCAAGTTGCATGGCTTCAAAAGTAATAAAGTTTAAGTTTTGAAAAATCTATGGGGGGGCTTAAATACTTTATACAGCACTTTAAATGTTACACTAGATTCTGACGCTGCTTTGTCATGCATCTGCAAAGTTTGGAGTAAACTAAGAAAAGGGGACAATTTTTTACAATCACAAAACGTTGTCGAGAAAAGGTCTTCCCTGCCAAGCTGCTGGAAGATCTCTCTGTATAAAGGGCTGTAGTGTGTCCTAAGGGAAACGTGAATTCCGGTTGTTACAGTTTGTTCAAAAAATTAACTAGAGCAGAACTATGTAGATCTGCACAATAAAGTTTTCCTTCTGAGTAGGGCACGAGATGACATGGCTGTCAGGCTGGCTGGCTTACTATAACACTATATAGTAGCAACAATGGCACCTAGCTCAAAAGGAGGCAATTAAGGTACTTAAAAATAATGAAAGATTACTTCTGTAACCTGCATCAGAAATTGCACTTGTCTGACTCTTACCTGAGCCAGATCTGAATAGATACTGTGTACTACAGATTACACTGAAACCTAAAATTTCAACTTCATGGTTGCAAGAGAGGAAGTGAGGTGCCAAAGTCAGTATGATAGATAGTAGGCAACAACAAATGTTCCAAATATACCTAAAATAATTCTATTACATTCAAATGTTTTTTCTTTGATTCATGCAATTTTGAATGCATGAAATTCCAGACGGTGAGGTGTTTAAATACAGCTCACCGTCTGGAATTTCCTAATTATTGATTTCCTACCTCTTCACTCAACAACAACATAGCAACATAACACAGTGGGTACTGGACAAACCCAAGAAGTTCTGTTGTGGAAGATTTTGCTTTAAAGCACTTTTGACACACCTGACATAACCATATTAGGGGATTGGAGTATGTTGTCCATAGGACCACTTCCATCGGGTCATTGACAGTCTTTTAAAGATATCTCCCTTTTTTCTTTAATTGGACATTGGTCTAGTCCTTCTCTATCTGTCAATAGTTGTTTGAGTAATGAGAAACAAAACCCAAAGAGAATATGATGTTGAGTTGATCAATGATCATTCAGTCACATTTCTTTGACTGTTCAGAAGAGAACAGAAGTGACACTCCTACCATTTCATGAATTTCAGTATATTCTGGCCACTCAATGTGTAATCAAATGATTATGATTGGACTAAACTGATGCTCTTTGTAGACATGATATGATGAAATGACTGAAAAGAATTTGTACATCATGTTCACAGAGGCCTTGGCCGGAGGTTCTGTCTGCAGGTTAATTATATGATGGTTTTAGGATTGAGACTAATTATTGACATCACTATCTGAAGCAAGCTGTAACACAGAGCTCTGTGTTAGTAAACAGAAAAGCTAAAGGTTAGTCATTCAAACTCTTCCAAACTTTCTTCAGAAAGTAGTGATTCTTCTTAAATGATTCATTCATATTCTCTGAAGGTTAAGGGAGGGGTTGGAGCCTTTCCGGATGTTGTAGGGCAAGAGGGGGGGAAGGATCTCGACTTTGCCAGTTCATTAGAGAGCAACGTATAGGGTCCATTTACATGACACAGGTTCTCACAGAAAATAGTTAACTTTTGCTGGGTTTGGCCCTTCGTCTATATTACGAAGGGCTAGTTAACCGAATCTTTTGGAAAAGGAACTACACTGTTTCCTTTTGATTTACCAGAAAGCTGGACCATTACAGTTACAGGAAGGTTCTGTTGTGTTTATTTTATAAAGTTATGCCGCCAAATACTGGACAGAACTAAAAGAAGTATGGAAGTTTTGGTCATGACCAAAACTTCCATACCTCTTATGTCCAAACAGTTGCAAAGAGGAGTCACAAATTTCCCTAATCAATTGTCCTCATTCAGAAGTTAACTTTTAATCATTATTGGAAGTTACTGGAAACAGAATCACAGGAGATTTGTGGATAAAGTAGATATACTATGTGGTCATGTTTTTCTTGTTTCTAAATGTGTAGTTTTTTTAAGAAAACACTTTTTTTCTGTGTATTTTCTACGTCTAATGTTACCAAATACTGCATTAACCATGACACAATGCATCGGTTACAATGATGACAACATAAGTTGGATGCGAGGAAGATGTTCAAATACATACATTATTGAATTATACATTTGTCCAGAGTGGGGGCTGCATCTTCACCACAGGGTATTAATTGAAGTGTATGAAGTTGCAACCAGTTTCCCAATGTTTTCTAGTAGGCAATGTCGACTTACGGTGTAGAAGGTGGAGAGAAATAGAGAACGAGTGTAAATCAAACCGTTACACACCCTCCAGACTGTGGCTGAAAATCTGGTGCAGACACTCTCTGCAATGTCTGTAATATGAAATGCAAATCAGACAAAAGTAACACGTCTATGCAGAGGAAACTCAAAACCTAAAGTATTTACTAATGAACCGAAATTAAATTAGGGCCTCTGATACCACCAATAGAAAAAAAGTTAGTCTGGAGTCTGGAGAATGCTTTAATGTTTTTATGTCCGTCAAGGAAATTAATGCATTAATATGACATAATGCAGCATTTATGCATAATTGTAACATCACTTTTGCCAGAGACACACTTTATGATGGAAGATCACATTTCACTTATGTTGTAGCTGGAAGGAAAGTTTGTATGCTCTCATGTACCTTTATTGTAAAACCATCAGGGGTTCTACACATCTGCAGACCTTACTTAACATTTCATAATGGAGTGCGGGCAGGAGGATTATAAGTCAGCATAAATAAAGATGAACTACTCAGGTTTCACCACCAAACAAGTTATTTAAATATTCCTGTTAATTATAATTCATATTACTTGCTTATCTGGGAAAAGGGATCAGTTTTCCAAAGATATCAAATTCCAACTCTCCACTACATGGGAGGTGTGTATATAGTGTTTCTGAGACAAATCTCACTCACAGAATAAGCCCGTGTTCAACTTGTAACCATGGAAACACCACTTCAGTGCTTGGCTGTTTTTTTTGGGGGGGGGGGTTTCATGAACAAATGGTTCTTGGGTTATGCTCAAAAAACAAAAAAAAAGACCGACAGACAGGACGGAACCATTTCCACATCCCAATCCTTACTTCCATACTTTATGGCAGAGAATAATATGAACTATCATTTACATACACTGTTGAATAAAATAACTCTGAGGGAAGTTTTGCACTGCCAACTTTGTTATTTAACTGTATTCCACCCATATTAGATTTTATGAAATAAGTCTGCGTGCAACTTAAGTCCCTGCATCAGAAGAATGTTTCGTATATGGATCCGATGTAGTTTTGCAATCTAAAATTTCATTACGAATGACTAACAGCAACTCTATTGAGGGTGCAAATTTAATATCATCTGTCTGCGAACTTCCAGACTGCAATCCATATGATACTTCATCCAAGCGAGAAGGGAGAGTCTGCAGTGACCTTTAAGTGACAAAATAATGTCATTGAGTAGCCTGTCAAGTAATAAGATTCCTTTAGACAGAGATAAAGGAGAGAGGGCCCAGCGAACACCTTTTTCTCGCTTATGTAATACCAACCAGGTCTGTTCAAAGGTATTAGACACCAAGTCCAGAAACTACCCAAGTGCATCAAAACTGGTTCCGGATGATGTAGATGCACCTCGACCTGATCTCTTCCAGCCCTGTTCAACCATCACGTCTATAGACCATATTCAGAAGCGAGAAGTTGACTCACATTTCTCATTAGTAGCACAATAAGCCGAAATTCAAAAAGAGTTGAGGAGGAAGGTGATCGAAATACATCAGTCCGGAAAGTGTCCTCTGGCTATTCCTAAGGCTCTAGGACTCCACAGATCCACACTGAGACATATTATCTACAAATGTAGAAGACTTTGCACAATAGTGAACCTTTCCAGAAGCGACTGTCAGTCAGAAATTTCTCCAAGACCACAGAGAACGGCCCATTCAGGAAAGTTCTGAAAATCCAAAGAAAATAGCCAAGGAACTACAGACCCCTTTCACATCAAGGAAGTTCAGTGTTCTGGCTCCACGATTTCAATGATACTGAGCAAAAATTGTATCTTGACAGAGTGGCGAGGAGAAAGCCATTGCTAACGCAGAAGACTCTTCCGAATTTTGCCACAGAACACCATGTTGACCTTCAGAGATGCAATTCTGTTAAGAATAGAGTTTCCAAAATTCCACTACAGTGATATCAGACATTGATCCCGGGTTATCAGAGGAGCCTTGGGTAACCATTTAGCCTTTGGGTTATAAGTATCCATTTAAACTTTAGTTTTGTGCTTATTCTGGGTGTTTCATGTTCACTCGGTTCCGTCTAACATGGACAAAAAAAATAGATCGTGTCCGGAGGGGATCCAATACTTTGTCATGGCGTTGGTGACCCTTATTCACATCTGGGTATTTAGATGAACATCAGATTTAATAATACAACTGATATACACTATGACTATTTGTACATTAGTGTGTCCCCACTCTAGAAGACTAAATTAAATAGTTGATAAGGAAGATAAAGACTACTGAGAAACAGCACAATGTACGCTACTCTGTTTTTGGACCTGTGATTGTTGGAGGAGAAATTAGTTTTAGGAGAATTATGTCTAGCTGTCCGGCGTCGATTCAGAAGAGTTACTAATAGTTTTTAAATGAAGAAACGGGGGAGTATATTAGATCGTCGAAAGAAAACCTCAAAGGAGGAGAAGACCTATCCTTTTCTAGTCGCTGAAACATCCAACATAAACTCTGACTCCCTTGAAATAAAGCGATAATGTGAGATAATTTGACTGGTGTCCAGTGCAGGTTGGAAGGATTTTTTTTGATGAAGTTTTGAAACAGGGATCATTTCACTGCAGAGATATTGAGATAACATCACTTGAAAATGTAATAGACAAGCCAGTTTGCTTTTGTAAAAACGACCTCAGCCTTTCTGGCAGATTCTGCCTTCCTTTACTTTTGGAGAAATAATATTTCAAGTCTCGGCACGACACTGAATTACTTGTCAAGATGTGTCGTTTCTGCAGCACTGGAGGAAGACAGAACCTATTCTCATTTTCCAGGTGACGCCAGCAGGTTTAAAAAAAATTATACATATAAAATTGGCTTTGAATGGTTTCAACAGACAGAAGTCATATCCCTCCATCAGCATCTTGTAGGATGATGTCAGATTTAAAACTAAGTTGAATATATAGCCCAAACCTAAAAGCACATAATGGAAGTTTTCAGCTCAACTTGATGCGTTGCATCATAGCGCTTGAACAGCGTTGCTTCTTCATGAATCCCTTACTTTATAACGTGTGAAATGCTGGACATTTATTTCTACAATTTAAAGTTTGTTTGATACATGTTTGAAGGAATGCTGAGATGACATTGGGCGAAGTATCAGGTCTGCAAAACGGTTCAGGTGACATGCACTCACAGTGACACGGCTATGCTTAGGAATAACTAAAAGGATGTCTAAAATGCCAGACTACACACAGGAAGCTTCCATGAAGAGGTGGTTTCTGCTTTTGTTATCATATGAAGGGAGAAAAACATTGCTGCAAAGGCAAAGACAGATCCACACACTCTTATAAAGTCTCATAAAAATACAGACATTTCTCCATGGTGCTATTATGGCACAAGACCCAAGAGACTCTAATACATACAGTGTGTAGATAAAAGCAGGAAATTCACCTTCATCTGTTTCTGGTGTCCCTCTCTGCTCAGGGATTTACTGTCCCTCTCCGAGGAACTGCTTAATGTTGCTCTGCGTTCCTGAAATCCTAAAAATGAAGGGGAAAAATCTATCAGAAGCACCTGCTGTTTCCATGAAACCAGCCAACTACGTGAATCCAGGTGACATTTGCGATGTGCTTCTCAGCTCACCCAATAAATTGCCTTCTGCCGTCACGGATTTGGACATATTGGAGCAGGATTTTTTTAAGCTTGAGGCAGATCCATGGATAGTGTCAAAGTTACTGCAGTTCAATATTGGACTCGCAGTCGCTGCCAAGGGGACTTTTATTGTGACATTTTGCCAGTCATTCAATAGGCTTCTGGATCTACTTTCGGAATTTGTGACCTTTTTGCTGGATAAATTTTTGGTTGAATAGCTGGAGTGGCCACTGGGTACAATTGGAGGCAAGTCTGAGTGCCACACTTGTATTCCAGTTTAGATAATACATGCATGGTGGGTGAATAGTTTGAAAAATAAGGTGTTTTAATTATCTTTCCATCTGACTTTTGTGGGTCCCCTTCTATTGTGGAATTCACATACTATTATGTGAGTACATTAAAAGTAAAGTTTGTAGGATTTAGGGGCATATTGTGGTGATTTAGTAGATTTCAACTAACTAAATACTCTTTACCTCAACCACCCGTAAAAAATGTTTCTGAAAAAAAGATTTCTGCAAAAATCGCAAAAGGGCCTCTATTTGTCACGATTCAGCAAAACTGAGTTGAGGCCCTCGCACAGGCACGAGTCAGCAGCAGAACGGTTAGTAATAGAAGACCTAATTCATTCATAGGTCATAACCATGAAGCAGTCCCAACAGGCAAACGGTGTCCAAATTGTTGAGCAGAGGCAAATCAGAACAGGGTCCAAATAATATATAAATAAGGAAAAAACATTAGTAGAAAGCCCACTGGTAACAATGGAGAAATATGAGGAGAAATGGATGGAGAATGAGTAACTAAGGAACATCAACATCACATACCTTTAACCGAAGACGGAGAACCACAGATTTAAATATGTAAATTGAGATAAGATGAGAAACCGCTTGATATTGAATCAAGGGATTAGAAGGAAGGGAAACAGATAGACAATCAGAAATTGTGTGACACATGGATGTGACAGGAAGAATCATATTCAAAAATTCCAAATAAAACGAGACGGTTAACCCTTTTATTCCTATCCTGTCGCCACCGACAGAATTTGGCATGCCTACTTGTCATTACCGTAACTCCTAGACTCCTAAACTATCTGAAAGCAGAGAAACAGAGCTTTCCGCGCATATTCTAGTCATTATGGTGGCCCCCAGGACTTCCACAGTACAACCGTCCAATCACAGACAAGATTCACCAGTTGTCACACATTTGTAACATGACCTTCTCAGTGCCGTAACTCCTGCACGCAATTCAAAAAATTCAAACTCTTTCTTAAAGTAGGACACGAATGCTTTACGATTGTGTATGGCATGATACACTAAAGATATGCTGAGCAAGGGAAGATCAACCTGCAGCTTTGAGTAGAGTGAGATGGAGCGAATGAGAAACTGCTTCACAGGCTAACACACCAGATAAAAAACGCCTGGACATTTATCATAAAAACAGGCGGAAAAAATGAAAACTAAAAGGCCAGGACTAAATGTAAAATAGTTCTAAGTTCAAATGGCTCCAGTGAAATTGTTTGTTCAGGTGATTCAGAGTCCTAAACCTGTTAAAAGAAAAAATCCAAATTCCTTATTGGTCTTTTTTCCACTTTAAACTGTTACTGCACAGTCAAAAACACACAGTGATATTGAATAACTGCCAGATATTGAAAGTTGAAGTTATCTTGGAAAAAGGGGCAGAAGTACTCACTCATTGAACATTTTTTAACAATTCTACAGCCATGAAATCAAAATAAATCCAGATGGCCTGAATATAATTATACTCATAAGAGGGTTAAACACCAAAGATCTGTGTCCTTTCAACGAAGGAGTAGCAGCACCACTCTGGATATCTGAGTTCCTCACTTTTCTCTAACGTAGAGCCCAGCTATTCTATGAATGAAGGTTCGCCAAGGTGGCCCCTTGTTTCCAAATTTGTTGTTGACATTGATAGACAGAATCTCAAAGTGCAGTCGTGGTGAGAGTGTCTTGTTTTGGGAGCGTGGAATTGTGTATCCTCTCTTTGGAGATGATGTGGTTCATCTGTTGGTTTAATTCGTCCCTGGTCTTCAGTTGCACTGTTGTTTATAGCTGAGTGTGCAGCGGCTGGTATTAGAGACAGAACCACCAAATCTGAGGCCGGAAAAAAGGTGGACTGTTCTCTTGGTTTGGGATGAGTCGTTGCCTCAAGTGAAGGACTGGAAGTTTTTGGTTAATATTTAAAAAATAACATATTAATCATTAAATCTTCATTGAATCTTCATCATTATTTAAACGGACCTCATTCACACCAGCAACCACCAAAAGCCAGCGATAATCGAGATATTTCATATGAGTCAAAATTATACTCGCCAAAACTATTCCTCATCTAAAGCCATATAAAATATGTTCTCGTTTCCTTCTTTAAAAATAGGTCCAATAAATTTGTCTTAGAGGAAACCGGTGCGTTTAAATTCGATCATAAGTTACTTTTCCAGTGGCATGGAGGTCCTTTTTCTCCAATAAGTTTTAATTTGTTCTAAGTGAGCGCTCAGCTGGAGCAGACCTTCCTCATATTTAATACGGACGCAGGAGGAGACTTCCTTAAGCAACCTAGCACAACCTGGCATGTCGAAGAACAAACCCTTAATCCCAGTTTTGATTCTGATTGTTTAAAAATATGACAATCAACAAAGTCATCCCGGTTATTTTCACAGCCGGAGGCATTGACTCTGAAAGTTGCTTGCCCCAGTGTAGACGTTTCACCTAGAGGGCAATTTTGGAGTAGTCTGGTTGATGAACAGGAGCTGTGATCGTCCCAGCCACACCGAAGTAGGCCAGCATGTGATAATGTGTCACAAGTTGAGCTCATGACATAGTAGCACAAAGTTTCCCCTCGCAGCTCCAGAATGTCAATGACTATTTAGGTGAATTTACTTTTCATTTTATTGGTTGCAGCATTGCCAGACTCAGTTATGGCAGATTTCCCCCAGCAATTTTATGTATTACTAAGGCTTCTTTGTGCCACACAAGTGTTAGTCATGATTCATGATGACATCTGGGGAAGGTGTGAGGGAAAATGAGGTAAAAAGCTGTGAGTTCAATCATGTAGAGTCTTCATCAGCACTAAGTGGAATAAATATATGAGCACCCTTTTGACATCTCCAGTGACAGAAAAGTCTAATTTAGGGATTGTTTTTCTAAGTATGGGCTATAGTAACTCAATGATATTTAGAACTGTCAGAGCAATAATAGATCATTATTATTATTTATTAAGACATGATCATGCAATTGCTTATCATTTGTGGTTATCAACTATTATTTTATGTACACAACATGAAATGATGTTGTATTTGTGACACCAAGCCCAAATTCAAGATGGCTTTATAAAAGCTTACCACCTTTATTTACCCTGGATCGGTTCTATACCTCATTTATATGTAAAAGATTTTTCTGAGATGAGTTATTAACTTTTAATGAGATTACGGTAACCCCATAATCCGTTTCTTCCTACTCTTGGTTTCCTGTGACGTCTTGACAGTGTAATAACTCTCACGTTTTGTTTTTATAGGTGTCAGCAGCGCAGTAATCCGCGTTAATGGCCCTGGCAGCCAGTGGCTCTAAGGTTTCTATTTTAATGAAATAATGATGATTGATGTAAAAACGACACCACAGACATCTCACTGCAAAGTAGTGTGACGGAGAAGAAGGCTCCTCTTCTCTGAAGATTGATGCCTTTTTTCTCTCCGCCTACCTGAAAGGCTGATTTAAGGTTGTCGGAGGAAGAATTGAATGTGTGCTGCACCTTCCGTGGAAATGATCTTTAATCTGCAAATGCTATATTTCCCTTCTCTTCTTTTTAAGAACAGTCTGTGCTGTATCGGACCCCTTTCCTAATAAGTTTTAAATTATAGTTTTATTTGAAAAGGCGAATAGTATCTAAATTGTCAGTTTGAAAAGGTATTCACTCTTCTGAGTTTAATATTTAGCATTTAAACCTCAGCAGCAACAGCTGCAACCAACATTTCTGGTGTTTGAAGATCAGTCTCTGAAATCACTGTAATGGAGTTTCGGACATTGGGTCTTTCCAGAACTGCTTTAGTGCCACTTTAGAGGGTTTTAGTGCTGGAACTGATCTTTTCAGGTCCCACCTCAGCAACTCAATGGAGTACAGGTCCACACTCTGACGAGAACCACTCAGACATTATAACTTTATTCCTTTAGAGTCCTTCAGATGTGGACTAGTCTTCTGCCTGGGATCATGGTCTTGCCTGACCCACCTGTGCTTGTGCTTCAAGTCAGACTGATGAACTGACATTCACATTCAGAATTCTGTGGTTAAGAGCAGAATTTAGGTTTGCCTTAATTATGACGAGTTGTCGTGGTTCTGAAGCAGCAAAGCATCTCCACAACATTCCACTGCCACCTCCATGTTTGACTGTAGGTCTGATGTTCTTCTAGTGGAATGTTGTTACAGAACGGACCCCTGTCGTCCACACAGTTAAACTTTTGACTCGACAGTCCATTGAATAGTCTCCCCTAACCTCTGATGGTCAGAAATATTTGTTGTCCCAATATTCAGATGAGCCTTAATGTTCCTCTTGGTAAGCAGTGACTCCCGCCACGCTACTCTCCTATGAATGTAATTAGTTACTCTGCAACAGCCATTTACACAACACTTAATTGAGGTGGGAGAGGCCCGCAGTTCCTTGTATATTTTCTTTGGGTCTTTGGTGACTTCCCCAATGAGCCTTTGTCGTAATCTTGCAGGAATGTTGGAAGGTGGACCACTTCTGGGAAGGTTCTTCAATGTTCCAAGTCTTCTCCATTAGTAGCTAATGTGGATCTGAGGAGTCCCAGTGCCTGAGTAATAGCTTGTAACCCGTCCCAGATTGATGGATTTTTATGCAGTGTCTGTCCTGGGGTGCTATGGTTTGAAAGTAAGCAAAGTTTGAACTTTTCTCATTCATCAGCCCTCATGTAACCACTTATCTCCTCTATACATGTCTGCAAATTAATGATGTCATATTTGAGCAGCAAGCGCACTTTACTTCTTTTTTATATTGCCTTTTTCTAAACATTTCACCCTTCATTTCTTCTATGGTTTCCGCACGGATAAAAAACTCTGTAAAGTCTTTGGCCTAAAAAACAAACTGGACGTCAGCCAAGCTAGTTCATTTAAAATGATGAAGAATGATATACAATCAAATATATTAGTATAATTTTGCCAATATTCCAAATTAATATGAATTTTATGTTCACAACCTGTAAATATTTTATGTTTCTATGTTCTGTACTATTTGTGCATTTATTCATACATCGGCTCTGTTTTCTTTGAGTGTGTTTATATGAAACACTTAGCATCTGTTCAGTGTCAGATCCTCCCACCGTATACACACTAAACTCCAGAAACCTGGCCGCAGAAACTGGGTCAACACCTTCACGGAGAGACTAATCCGGGAAACACACGCAAACACACAACACGTTGAGGAAAAATGTGAAAACGTGACCGCCGGTCCGACTGAAAAATGTAAACAGAATGATTGAAAGTGGCAGGCCTTTGATTTCTTCACACACCTTTTTTTATTCTTCTCATTATTTTCCTTTACCTTCTGTCTGATTGTTCTATTAATTCATTGTCCTTGTCCTTTCAATTCTCTCTCTCTTGTCCCTCTATCGTTCCAGCATTGTTTGGCTGTGATAGAATCCTTGTAGCTAGAGATAACTGCGTGATCTTCTTCAACAGACCCAGCTCTTGAGTGAGAGCCAGAGCTTTTGACTCCTTAAAACCAGAGATATTGACTGAGGCATTCAGAGGCTGCATGTTTTGGCATTATAGCTGACAGCTGGAGTCAAATTAAAATTGCTTGCAAACTGATCTTTTGCAGAACCTCTCTTCTGTTTCTGCATATCGTCAATCTCATAACAGTTGCTGCAAAAACTATCCGGTGATCAAATAGAGAGCTTCGTCAAACAGTCTCCCATCTGCTGTTGACATTTTACAATCCATTTTAATGAGGTTTCTTGGCCGAAGCATCACAACACATTTTCTGCATTTGTGACCGAGCACTGGACAATTATAATTGTCAAAACTGATAAATTGAGACAATATTGCAGACAGGTCGAATTTGGAAGTGCACAGTTTTTACTTTCCACTAACAAAACAATGGTGACCTGCCAACGCAGCCACAGGAGCTGGCACCTTTCACACGGCAGTAAGCATTTACAAGCACGTGTCTGGTGTTTATAACCACCAGACATTTTTCTTGGCAGGCTGGAAGGGCCCTGTGAAACAATATGTGGACCCACTGGATCCTGTAACCTGCCATTTAAAAACTACTAATGGAAATCCTGTATTTGCTGGGGAACTCAGCAGGGTGCCTCGCCTTCTGTGTGTATTCTCCCACATTTCTGTGCATAATAAACCTTTGTTCGTCGAGGGAAGAAGCCCCCAAGAAGTTGGAGGAAATGTAGGGGGAAAGGTGAGAAGAGCAGATGGAGGTGAGAGGGAGATGCAGAGCGGAAGTGTGAAAATATACCCATTTCCCTCTGTGTCCATCATCAACCCATTTCCTCTGTTAAGAGTCTGGGCCCACCTCCGCCAAACATGGTTTTTCTCCATCACTTCTTTCAACAGTCTAAAAGTCTGACAACAATTAATCAAAGTATCATAAGTGTTATTACGTGTGTGGTTGAAGCTGCCTTTCGTTGCGTGGAACTGAAGTGGTTGCAGCTGCATTTAGTGGCTTCCTGGAACCTTGACAATATCTACAGATGTTGACAGGTTAGTAGGTCAAACTGTCGTTTTCCTTTACTGTTCATGTTTAATGAAACCAAGGCATCAGTATTGATTTCACACTCATGCGTTGCACGTAATGACTTTGTTGCACCCTTACAGTGAAGTAGCTATGGTTTTACTGTAAATGTAGTTTAAATCAGGAGTTGTGATTGAAGGTATTTGCATTGGTCTACTTCCAAAATTAATCTCCCCTTAATGGAGTGGTGGTTTTGGTTGATGACTTCTGAGAGTGAAGCTGAGGAAATGATGAAGCTGATAAATGTGTGTAGTATGAATGAGCTAAAGATACTGAAAGAATTATATTTAAGTAAACATCAACGAAGACGATAATCCAAAAATGAAAGTGAGACTTTGTGGTGATGAGTAACTGATGAGACCATCTGGACAATGATGACAGGAGATCTCTGAGAGATGCTAACAAGAAGACGATAATGAAACCAGCAAAAGTGTGCAAAAACATCAATACAACGTTCTCCAGACCTTTCTCTTCATTACATTCATATACGTATGTTATTCCAAATATACATATATCAGGCAACATTAAAGGTACATGCTGAGAAATCTTCTATGCATCCACTGTTTTACAAAACGTGTCTTCATTGCAATTCTTTAATTGTGGAGATCCAGAATTGATCAAGATTGATTCAGGACTTAATGGTGAAGATCCCACAAAGTGACTGGTCTTCTAGAATTCCTCAAAGAACACAGCAAAGGCTAATGAAGGCATTTACAAAAGACCTACAATAATACAAGAAAGAACTGTAGGGCAGGAGAAGGGCACTGCTAACTGAGGAGAGCTATAAGGCTCTGAATGTTGCCACAACCGGCCTTGATGACCCTGAGAGTTTTGAAGAGAATATTCTATGGACTGATGAGTAGAACGTTGGAAGTGTTTGGAAGGGATCCCGTCACGTCTACCATCAACCAAACTGAATTATCCAAAACTAACGTTATACCCACGGTCAGACATAAAGGTAGAAGTGTGATGAAGTGGAGATTCTTTATTGCCATGACAGCTCACCATAGTTGGTTTTAACTAAGTCATTCGTTTTTGAATTGAAGCTCAAGCACAACTGGGTCATGCAGCGAGATAAGGATCCCAAGCAGGATGGATAAAAGGACTAAAATAAAATGATCTTAATGGTCTAGTAAAAATCTGGACTTGAACCCCGTTGATCAGGTCATGCTTACAAACCCTCCCGTGTGGCTGCATGCAAGCAGTTCCACTAACAGGTGGTCAGAAAGTCCACCATAATGATGGTAGACACCGATTTCCAGTTATCAGAAGTTTTTGACTGCAGTTTGCATTGTGATACATATTCAAACAGCTACATACAGTTAGTGTGATCAAAAGTCGTGGTTGGAGGACTGAGAAATAAAATAAAAAGAAACATTGGGTTTTGCTGTTCACTCTTAAAATAAATCAAGAACAGTCTGAAAAAAAAGAAAAAAAGCCAGAGTATTTTTTTAAACTGGAAATTTTAAGCGACCTAAATGTCAACACGAGGTACCCCCAAAGGGAAAAAGATTTACCATAAACCGCTTTTTCCTCCCACGATTGACCTTTAGATATGGAACAGGACTCTCTTGTCCTCTGTGCATTCACAAGAGCTGTTTCATTTAAACTTGTAGGGTTTTGTTCCCCTTCATGCCGATGACGTTCTTGTCCAACAGCCAAGCTAAATCTTTAACAAGGGGGGAAAAATCCACTCTCGCAGTCAAACCCTGTTAAACAGTATTAAGCTATAACATGGATTAATGTTAAGTGCCTTGCCAAGGGCAGGTCAATATAATTTACATAATGACCGGAGACCATTAGTCATTGATATTTTATTTGATCAAATTTTTCTAACAAGCTAAAATGTCTTCTTTCTAAGCTTCATCTATATTCAAAGAGGAGGAGGAGGAATATTGCTCCAAACATTTCTTACTGTATCTCCAGCTTTTGCATTGAAACCTGATGGTCGTCAGCGAATAAAACGTGCCCTTTGTTACAACATCTGGGTCTCATGTCCTAAGATTTAGATTAATCCGCTGTGAGTTTCCAGCTGCGAGAGCGCCTGTTCCACTGTGTGCAACCTTGATTGGATGAATCAGATATTTTGGGGGGTTGGTTGAGTGAAATTGAAGGCATTTGGAGGCATGTGGCGAGTGATACAAAGACCGGGTTCCTTCGGGTCAATGCGAACACTGAAATTACAAGACTCTAAAATTGGGTCAAGAACGGGAGGAAAGTTTGGTCTCGGCTCGCTTTCAGTTGAAACCTGGGGCTATTTTCTTGTGGTTTGAAAGCAAACAAACCAATCGTAGGGAAAAATTGAAAGCTAAATCCTTAAAATCCATATGGTGACAGAGATCTCCTCACAGATCTATCTTGTAACAGATCTGCGTCACGGTTAGTCCTTAGCATGGGATTCCTCTCTGATCAGCATGTTAAAAGCTTTTCAAAAGACCTTCCTTGTATTTTATTTTGAGTATTACTTAAACTATCACAAGTGGGGCGGAAGCGAGGAGAAAGCGACCCCTGCCATATTGGTGGCTAGGCTAACGAAAAACAAAACGGTGCAGAGAGCAACATACCACTGAAAACCCGTCAGACGTGGTCCCTCTTTCTTTGCATTCATGCATGGGTGGGGGGTGGTGAGGGATTGGAGGCGGGACAGTCAAATAGTAGTTCAAATTATTGTGTTTACAGCTCAGTGTTTACAGCTCAGTGTTTACAGCTCAGTGTTTACAGCGGTCATCCCTCATCGAGAGACCAGGGTTCGAGCCCAGCCCCTGAAACAACATGCCATGGGTCCTTGAGCAAGACCCTGAAACCTCAGCTCCCCTGGTGCTTCACTGTGGGCCGCCCACTGCTCCCTCAGGGATGGGTCAAATGTATTAAGTAAATGCTGCGGTAATCAATCTACCAACCTAACATGAAAACCAGAATCTCCTGAACTCGGGCTTCGTTCTGATAACCCAGGCCCACAGCATGACAGTCCTTGAATCATTCATTCTCAGGTCGCAGGGGCTGGAGCCTATCCCAGCTCCTCAAGTAATTCATTCGTGCTCAATAAAAAGTGAAGTCGATGGTTCTGATCCAATTGATCGTCGTTAGATTTGTGCATACATTGCCCATCATCAAATTGACGTTTTTAAAGTTTTACGACCCTTTTTAATTTGTTCACGCCGTCGTCTATCACGGCTCCTGTACTTGTACTTGTTGTAACTGTACTTGTTTTTAGAGTTCATTATTTCTTACCTCCCCACTTCATTTTTTGAGATTTTGCATGAAAAAACAACCCCCCCCCCCCCCCATTCCATCATCTTGAGGCCGTTGAATCGGTGACAGATTTGTCAAACTGGTCATCTTTCCTCTCAATAACTTAGAGAATTGTTGTATCTGCCGTGCTAATGAGACAGAGATGCACAGAAGGTTAATAGATTTATTGCGTCCGTTGTAAATAGATATCATTCCAGACATAGTGGCTGCAGCTGGGTTGCATGTCTCCCTCCAAAGGCTCCTTCTTTCAGCTCTACTAGTGACATCTGTTGGAATCAGACAGGAAGTTTGTTGTCTAGAGACATTCATAGCCCGGTTCTCCAGCATACATTCACCCTGATAAAAGATTAAAATCAGAGTCATTGTCTTAATTCATGCTAAATTTAAAGGATTTTTAAGAAAGATGTTAAGTAAGGAAGTACTTCAATTATTTTTCTATTACTGCAAATACTGTATTTTCCTTAACGAGCTTTTGTTGTCCTGTTGGAGGAATTTTGGGTGATCAGCCACATCTGAGAAGGTAGCTTTTATGCCTTTTCAGTTGTGGACCAGTTGGGATAATTGTTTTGCTGCATGACCTAATTGCGCTTGAACTTCAACGGACAAACTTAAAATCTGGCATTGACCGTCACAATTTTCTGGCAGAGAGCGGAATTAATGTTTCTCTTAATTACGGTTGAGTCCTCCTGGTCCTCAGGTATCAAAACACCTGCACAATATCAATCTGCAAATTCTATTCCACTATATGTCGAATGCTGTGCTTGATTTAAAGCACATGTAACTGAATTGGTATCAGAGAACCTTTTCGAGTCATTAAATTGTAATTTTGAAACTTGTATTTTCTGTGTAGCCTATTTTTTGTTTAATTCTGTTGAAGAAAAAAAGCCAATTTAGGTTTAAGGATGACCAAGACTCAAACTTAACTTTCACACAATTTATTTCTTTTTAAAATAATTCATACAAATGCATACAGTCACAAACATATCTTTGTCAGTTTGTCAGTTTTGACCAAAAATAATGATATTTACTGTAGAATATAGAATATGTATACTGTATATTGCTACGCCTACTACTTTACCATAAAGGGGACCAAGGTAGGCAACAGTGGACTGTCTGTTACTATCAGGGATGGAATTTCAAGGAGAACCTCAACACTTAAAAACTCTAATCTATTGTTTTTACTCGTGGCACCCATCGGTTTGTACAAAGGTTGCTTGCTATTTATATTATGACTTTTAGGAACTATTAACACATCATGATAGGCATCTGGTGAGGGGAGATTATGGTTAATATTCTGGCATTCCGATGGGGTTCTTGGGCTCACTCCACTTTAGTACCTTCTGTTTTCGACAGCTGCAAAATACTCACCAATACCTAGTGAAATATCCATCCCTAATTGCCACTCTGACTACCTCACCTTGAAGTAGACCAGGTAGACAACAGTGAACTGTTTTTACTACTCAGCTACTGTTAGAAGGGGATCCGAAAAGCACCGCCACTTTTATGGCCTGCTAAGTATTTCAGATAGAAAAGCATTCTCAGATTTTGAACTACTGATAGTGTTTTTTTATTGTGTTACTGAATTAGTTTGCCATCTTGGATTTAATCTGATTTTGAGCATTTTTTTGTACATAGTGTTTAGTTGTGCATTTAGATGGCAGTCTTTGCATTGATGCCACGTGGAGAGTACTTGTAACCACCCCTCCTCCCAGTGCTGCTTTTTAGACACAGATACAACCAAGTCACATTGACACAGGCAGGCAGAACACCATATGTTTACATAGACACAAAGGCCACAGAGGGCAGCTAAAGGTATACTCAGGAAGGACTCATCATGAAATCTTTATAGAATATTAGACTGGAGAAATCAACGTATTGTCTTTATTGTGCATCTATCACGTCAAATCAGAGATGATACTTCCATGATTAGCTTGGTCAAACTGACGAACCGCTATCAAAAATCAAGGGTCTCTTGAAGTCTTAAAGGTACAGCGTGTAGGATTTAGTGACATTAAGCAGTGAGATTCTAGATTGCAACCAATACAGTACACCTCAGATTTACTCTCTCTGTCGGGGCATGTAGGGGAGAGTCATATGGTGGCCCTCCGACATTGATGAGGATTCGGTTCAGTCATGGCTACGGAAGCGCTCTGTGGTCTTTCTGACAACGTTCTTTTATTGCTTTGGTACTGCTGTATTCCTTCAGTGACACATTGAAAAGGCAGGAGTATTGTTGCCACATTGCACCGGTAACATTCTGGAGTCTTTTCACCGCAAGTTCTGTTTTCACTCTGTCATCCCTTTGACCCACTAAAGAACTGGTTGGGATCAATGTGAAATAATTCTAACACACCTACGAAATACGACACATCACTGTTCCTTGATTGTGTCCTACTTCCAAGATCCGATAGTCAGACGTATCCTCAATGTTCAGGCTCAATAGAAGAAATTTGTGGGCAACAACCAGATGGTTTTGAGATCGGGCTACAATCGTGTCGTACGAACACCGTCAATAATTATTAGCCGTCCTTGCATGCAAGCAAGTGAGTTTAACTGCAAATCAGAACCAACCATGCATAGGGAGAGACTGTTGATGCAGATGTTCACAGGTCGTTTTGTGGATTTTACTGTTGAAAAGCGGATAAAACAGTTGGAAGCAACACACAATGATTTACCTCTATCCTATATTATTTGTAAACATATTTATACGGAACTGTCCATGCTTATGACCTGAATTACTAAGGTGTATAGTAGTGGAAGTACTGGATCATCAGACCGACATAACTGTACAGTGCTACTGACTCTCATCCAAAACCTTACTGTCCAAAATGCCACAAGGGATTTGCGTCCTCCCAGCTAAGCATACCGTTATGCCACCTCCCTGCAGCCTTTCCTTCCGCAACCCCCTGGATATGGGTCAAACATTTACACAAGTCCCAAGGGCAACGTCAAATGCCCCTTAAACATAGGAAAAGCAAACATTATATCAACTTTAGCTCCTGTTAAAAGTTCTGCTTCTAATGCAACGTCACCAAAAAAAAAAAAAGGCAAGCAGGTAGAAAAACAAAAGCACTAAGTGGCATCAAAAGGAATTTTTAAAACTAAGAAATCTAAAAAAAAAATAATATACCAACTGCGGAAACCGAATTTCCTGAGATGGTGTGCAAAAAGCTGCCTCTTTTTTCAGGGAGAGGTTAGGGCGCTTGTTAATTTAGGGACACTATAATAAAATACAAAAAAGAACGGATATTGTATTCTCAAACCAATTTGGCTACATAGAGGGATACGATAACCCTTGATTTCTTAAGACTGGAATACAAACATCAGCGTGTTTTTGCTGTAAGTCTAGAACTGTACAGACAGGTTACATTCGTGTCATAACCTACTACTTTTGCTTGTACATCAAACTAAGGAAAGGACACAAAAAGAGAGAAAGACGTTAAATAGGCCCCTCTAGTTTGGACACACGAAAGACTACGACAGCAGAATTTTATTCAGTATATTTTTTCCTTCCCAAATCAACAAGTATTATTCATTTTTTAATTCTGGCAGAAGAAACTTTTAAACCGGACTATAATGAAGTTGCTATATTACGACGAACGGGGGATCTCAGGAATTCCAGTTGGTCTCATCAATGATTAGAGCTTATGCCAACTATGTCCACTCCTCCCCATCATCCTCTTTATCATCTTCTTCCTCTTTGGACTGTGTGCTGACTCTTGGAAACCAGTAGCCAGAGAGTTCTGAATCAACTGTTACTGGGACCTCAATATGTCGATTTGACAGCATGGACCTGTCTGAAAATAATTTGTCACAAGGAGACTTAATCCCATTCTATTCGTCCGGTCATCTGACAACACAGGCAAGCATGTGTGTGTCTGTAAGTGTGTGTGCACATGTCTGTGTGTGCGTCTGTGGATGTGTTTGTGGGGCTACAGTTGGTCATTTGGATGATGCTCTCTGTCGCCCTCTGGTGGCTTGACTGTGTTTTGTCCAGGCGATGGGGCATGAGGAGGGTGTGTGACAGCAGGTGGGAGGGTGTGTGTGATTGGCACAGCGCTGGGCACTATTCCTTCAACGGTTGGCGGGAGGCCACCAGCAGACAAGCTCACCACTCCTGGAGGATACCTGAAGAGAGGGAGCAATAAAAGTTCAACCGAAATGTCAAGAGATAGTTTTTGTTTTGGTCAAAGAGACACAAACATTTCAGCGGACTTCCATTAATTAGACAAGCCAATTAAACATTTGAATCTAAAAGCCTGAATCAGCTGAGTTCTTTGGTTAGTTGGTTTAGAACATTTTGGTACCACAGAGTATTGCAAATCCACAACGCTGCAGGACCTGATTTTATCACAATCATCAAATTCTGACTTTTGTTGTTGTGTATGGGTCAAGATACAAAAATGCTCAATCTTACATTTTCTGTAACGCAGGTCCAGACTAATTAATGCTGTGGAACAGAATAAAATATGGCATTTATATTTTAGGAGGAGGCCACAAAAGACAATAAACAATGCTTTTCACAGACTTAATAGTAGACTTCCATCTTGTAAAATCATTGGAGATGATCTTTAAGAAAACGTTTCTCAACATTAGGGGTCTTCCATATTTTATAAACATTCTCTAACATTTTTTGTCATAATTGATTGCGGGAAAGATTTGATTGAATTTGTTCAGAATGCATCTCCAGGCCCAACAAAATACTGAAATGGAGGATTCAAACATTTATTCGCATCGCTGTTGATAAATTTTCAAGAAAGTTATTATTATTATTACATCGTCCATCGGACAGGACATAAAGTTTTGGGATAGCAGCTGTGTTGTGACAACCACAGCCCACCCATGAAGTAGTGGTGTGTGTTGATATTTAAGGATCAAAACACTCAGGGAAGGTTTTTCAGGCCAGGACTACACCCATTTCTTAAGGGTTGGAAAATAATGAATCGTGGCTATTATTTGGTCGTAAATTACTGGTGGATGCTACTCTGGTATTCCTCAGAGCCCAATCTGTGTCATAGCAGCTCTTGAGATTTCTGGGATTTACTTGCTGCAAGAACCCAATCTGATAAAGTCATTAAGACCAGGCTGTGATCTGACTGCACAGAATCATTGGCCGTGTCTCAATTCCAAAGTCCAAAAGTCCACAGATGTCTGCATATTGTGAATCATTAATCATCGGTGTCCCCCAGACGGAATAATTATAGACTAATGAGCTACGTCTGTTACACTGCTAGCTGCTAGCAGTACATCAGTAATTACAGTTACAAAAAAAATGTGCTGTCATCATTGCCTTTAAAAACGTCTGATCAGTAGGATTTGAAGGCAGGGCGATTCAATTATACCGACCACTTCAGGTTTATTTATAGCGAGAGCAGTTATTACCTATAAGCCCCGTTGAGCTCTGGGTGGACGGTAGCTGGGTCAACTCCTGCCCAGTGGTTGTTCTGAGAAAGGAACTCTTTATTAACACAGTTCTTCAGACTGTCAGGAATACGACCTGAAAATACAGAAAAGTTCATCATTTAAATTAATAGTCTGGGGCTCTAGATTGTCAGTGTTTTTCCTGTTTGTTTCTTTAAACCACACTTACCAAATCAGTAGGAAGGAGGGTTTATGCTGAAAACTGCAGCAGAACACCCGATATTTGTTTTTAACTAGTGCTAATTAAGTAAACTGTGAATGTCAATCATCTTTGTTTCCATGATGAAAACAAGACAAAAAGTAATACAGCCAAAAAAATGTCATTGTCATGCAATTTAGTTAAAGATAAAAACAAGATTAAATGTAGTTTATAAGTAGTTTATGTAGTTTATGTTTTATCACAAATTTTTTTTCCTGAGCTGTGCCAGCTGAGTTGGGATCACCACCAGCGGCCGGTCTTGTTCACGCCGTCTGTGGTGGGGCCTGGTAGCTGTTTCCCTCTGAAGTTTCCCTCAGAGGGAAAGAGATTGTTGTACCAAAACAATCTCAACCTACTATCAAACTTCATGGGGGATAAGACGCCTAACTCGCTGGTTTGCAGCCAGGAGTTATGGAGGAGGAGAATATGCTCCATGTCTGGGTGTATTCCTGCGGTCAAATCATCAGAAACGAGTCTTTTTGCAAAAGGAAATTCTAAATCACTCTTCTCAACCACTTTTAATCATATGAATATGATGTTAAATAAGAGTAAAATGAAACCTGATTGTCATGATAGTTTTGTCTCAACCACATGTTATTATATTTCATTTTAAATAATAGCAACCTGATAACTTTCTTGTGTTCTATGCAGTAACAACAATGCTTGTTTACGTCTTTGAAAGGACTAAAATGTTTACACTTTTTATTGACTTAAACTAATTCCATGGGTTCGAATGAAATATTTAAACCAAAATGCTCGGAATATGTTGACTAATACTGAAAGGGAAACAACATAAGATACTAAATATGAATTAAAAACTCGAAATAAGGGAATTTTACACTAAACTCAGACTAAATTAAAATTTGCTGACAAGATTGAAGCTACTTTTTAGAATTGTGGTTACAGTTTTCGTGTGTGTGTGGGTGGGTGTGTGTAGGTGTGTGTGTTGGGTGGGTGGGTGTGTGTAGGTGTGTGTGTTTATGTGTGTGTGTACCTGTGATAGCCCTTCGGATCTCCCTGGCTGCCTCCTCTCTCATCTCCAGTGATGCTTGCTCGCTGTACCAGGCAGCGTGTGGGGTGCAGATCAGATTGGGAGCATCCTTCAGCGGACCCTGACTGAAACTGACACAGTGTGCAATCAGTCATTATTCCAGCGTCCCTCTCCCCAGCCACACTTTCCAGCTAATCATGGGGGATTCCAAGGTCTTCCAAGTCCTGATTAGATTTGAATCCATCCCTTATCTCTTTGGCTGAGCCCAGCCACCCTATTGAGGGAGCTCATCTCAGCTGCTTCTACCCGTGACCTCATTCTTTCGGTCTCGATCCAGACCACAAGGGAGACTGGGCATAGTACAAGTGGTAAAATGAGAATTGGACTTACAATGGCTGCAT
Organism: Lophius americanus; assembly: GCA_037951165.1. Classification (NCBI taxonomy): domain Eukaryota; kingdom Metazoa; phylum Chordata; class Actinopteri; order Lophiiformes; family Lophiidae; genus Lophius; species Lophius americanus. The sequence continues at coordinate 82,872 of JBBDHG010000356.1, forward strand.
TACTGCTGATACGGCAGTAATGCAGGAATTGTCTTTCTCACGCTCCATTTACCATCACTTGTGAACAAGACCTTCAGAGACCAAGCAGTGTGATTTCCGGCACAGAGCCATGGCCTCAGATTCAGAGGTGGTGGGGTGCTAATCCCAGCTGACTTACAAATATCAGGAAACAGCTCAAGTGCATCATGAATATCTCAGACTGATGACGCAAACAGAACCACATTGTCAATTAAGAGCAGAGAGGCAATTCTGAGCTTCCCAAACTGGACTGTCTCCTCACGTTGACTGCACCTTTAGATCCTGTCCATCAGGGTCACGGACTAGAATCGAGTCCAACGCCCTCTGAGAACACGTTTAACTACCTTTGAGTACTCCCGGCTGCACTTTATGACAACAGATTTTTGGATAATGTCCTCATTAGTATTGTAATTGTAATAAAAAATAAAAAAGTGAATAAAAACATTGTAGGAGAGTCTGTTACCTGAAAGGTTCGGTCTCATGGACATCCAGCGCCGCCCCACGTATCCTACCCTCCTTCAGGGCCTGGGCTAGGGCTTTCTCATCCACCAGACCCCCCCTGGCGGTGTTCACAAGGAACGCTCCCTGACGCATCTAAAACACACACACACATACACACACACACACACACACACACACACACACACACACACGGAAGAACAGTTCATGGTTTATTTTATACACCAAGATGCATATCTGACTCTTTAAGTATTCATGGACGCCAGATGTAGCAGTGAATGAATAAATCATTCAGGTGTGTTCAGTTTTGCGTGTGTGTGTACGCGTGTGTTTCCTTACGTGTGTGTGTGTGTGTGTGTGTGTGTGTGTTTGTGTGTGGTGCTGTGGGCTCTACCTGTTTGATGGTGAAGTCGTTGATTAGGTGGTGGTTGTGTTCGTTGAGGCTGCAGTGCAGAGAGACGCAGTCGGAGTGGAAGAGTAAGTCCTGGGGAAAGATTGTGGGCAAAGATAAATCACAGACCGACCAAATGAACTTCAACATCGTGAGACGAGAAAAGCTTCGACTTTCACTGTGACCCCATAGAGGAGCGACTAAAGCAGAACTTTCTAAGATTAAACGTTGCTTCTGATAGAGATTTATCAGAACATGCTGATGGCAAAAGGCGATCTACACAATATTAGACAGTTGGTTTTAATGTTATGGCTGATAGCCATTGTGCATTTTGTTAACTTTATTAAAATCTTATTTTTTTTTAAATTTAATTTCTTTCCCATTGAAACAGTTTTGATACTGAGCCTCAACGTTGGTTTTGTCTGCAGCTTATCTGTCAAACTAAACACACAAGCCTCACCAAACTTCACACGTATAAAAATCAGATTATACATTATTCCACTCTTGTTTTGTTTGGTTCCGTGCTGGAAGCAGGTTGTATTAGTTGAACTGTGTTCACCTTGTGTTACACAAACTATGTATTCTAGCTTCACCAAACTTGATAGATTAACGAACCGGGATAAATATTTGTTCTTTTAATATTTTCTACATATTTTACTGTGTTCGTTTTCCAAATGTGGTTTTAAATATTGAATGTCTATATAGTGTATATCCCAAACTACATACACGTCACTAGACTGACCAGAGCAATGACGTTAATGTCAGATACTGATCCATTTATTGTCCCATCTTTGTTGGATATTTGGAAGATATGTCGTCTCTGGATTTGTTTCTTACTAACTTTGTCACAATTACTGTTAACCAGAGTTCTTCTCTGCAGAAACAGATACTTACTCATCTCTCATGCTGGTGTTGGTAGAGGAAACCGTGTTTGGTCAGAATATATAACCGGACACAGTACATGTTTTTGTTTCCCAGTAAAGAAGGAATCTGAATCTATTTGATTTCCAAACTAGTGCTCTGTTCTCATTGGCTAATGGTACTTTGCTGACGATGGTCAGACGCGGCGAGCAACATAATACAAACTGTCGGCATAATCCTTAACAGCAAAAGCAAGACTTGGAGGGGACACATTGTGTGGGTGGGCGTCTGCTACCTGTAGCGTGGTGACCCTTTGTAGTCCCAGAGATCTCTCTACACCATCAGCCAAGTAAGGGTCATAGAAGATCACGTTGAAGCCAAAGGCCTTGGCCCGCAGGGCGACGGCCTGGCCCACCCGACCTGCACACGGGCAAAGAGGTGAACACACGAGTTCAAACACAGGAGCATTCAGATGGCAAATCATATTCAAACACTCCAGCTAATGTTTTTATCCCTCGTATATGCTCTGATTTGTGCGTCGTACAAATCACATAATTCTCTGGACACACACAACTACTCATTATTAGTGCAAAGCTTCCAGAGTGTACCGGGAGAGGATATGTTCTGCTTCAGGTTAATCCTCTTTCATTTCTTTGGCAGTAATCTCAGAAGGATCCAAATTAGCTGAGCTCAGGAGTAAACGTCCAAAAATAAAACACAGAAAAATACTTTGATTGAAAACTTAATCTCTAATACTCGACAACTACATAAATCAACCGACCACCTCACGTTAGACAAAATGAAGGAAGTGAAAAATGTTTTAGGCGCGCTAGCAGCATAGCTTCACAGGTGCCAGTCAGTAAAACTACTGCTTGGGTTTAGTTTAAACTTGTTAAATAGAGGGCCTTGCTGTTTGTTTGAGACACTTTAGCACTTTGACATTTGATCCAAATGTAAAGTGCATTATAAATTAAATGTATTATTATTATTATTACTTGTGAACTCAACGTGATTAAGGTAGCGCCACCAGCTGGTTAACATTGAAATAAATGACTTCCATTTTGTCATGACAAAGTAAGTAAAATGTTCTTTCAGTCTCCACTAATTGCAAATGTTAGCAAGAAAAACAAAGATTGCCAACATGGTCAACATACCTGCTAACATTAGCATGTTAGCATTAGCAATTTGAATACATGGGATCAGATTGGAATCTCAATTCACCCGTTTCCAATCACAGTTTAACCTTTTATAGGTTGCAGGGGGGTGGAGCCTATTCCAGTTGACACTTGGATCACCAGTTTGTCCAACGCACAGATCCACATGTCACCAATGTTTTTACATTGCATGTCTTTGGACTGTGGGAGGAAGACCGAGAACCTGCAAACAAAACCCATTTTCCACAGAGGAAGTTGTAGGTCTGATAAGGAGCTAGTTCTTAATTTGTCAAAGGTTTGTCGTGTTTCCACAACCAAAGAATAGGATCTCCACCGGAGAAAACTATCGTTGGTTGATAGTATAGGCCGTCTTTGAGGCAATACAACTTAAGTGTTGCTGGATAAAAGAAGACAGCATAGCGAACACTTGGCTTTTGTCCCTCTGGGACACATCTATTGCCTCTGTGATGTAATTACATGTCTCTATTGCCTCTTTGATGTAATTACTTGTCTCTATTGCCTCTTTGATGTAATTACGTGTCTCTTTGACGTGATGGCACAACTTTCAGGTGCCAAAGCAGGAGCTTTCTTGGAGGCCACATCGGCTACCACCAATACTCCACCGGCTCAGATTTACTCACCGAGTCCTATAAGTCCCAGCGTCTCTCCTCTGATCCTCGCCGCTCCTGACGCCACCTCTCGGATCTGCTCCACGCTCTGAACCCGTGTTCCCTCACGCAGAGCCTGCCGTGAATAACAACCAGTCACTTAGTAAAAGCATCCCGGGGGTGGAGAAAAATCCAGTTTAAGAGCACACTAGTTTTATTTCACAGTTACGTTTATTGTGATGACGACTAAAGAATGATTGTTACTTTTAGGAACAAATCATTTCACTGTACCTTCTACATCTTACATCAACGTCTTTCAAATACAGCAACATTCTAAAGAAAATGAAATGTTTCAATTTTGCTGATATGTCTGTAGGCACCTGCTCGTACACCTCGAACCAATATATTTAAAATGCGTTCATTGAAATTAATTTAAGTCTCTTTATTCAGCCTTTCGAGGATACGCACCTGGTGCAGCCAGGTGGTGCGGCGGTACAAGGTGAGGATGTGACAGAGCGTGGAGTCGGCCGTCTCCTCCACCGAAGCTGCTGGCATGTTACAAACAGCTATACCTGTTGGAGCAGAGAACACTCAGAATTAGGATTAACTGTCTTTGGTCATATGAATGGAGATATTTAAGTTTGGTGAAATGTGTTTTTGATGCAAAGATGCAGAATCAGAAGGCGCTCAGCAGTTTTCACCACAGAGCCTTTCAGTGGAAGAAGATAAGGGGACGTTATTAAAGCTCTACTGCAAGGAGGACATGAATTTAAATCAGAATCTTAACTTTTTATTAAATCAAATATTAATGGAATGTCGTACTCACTGGTAGCATAACTTTTTGTTTTGGGGAGATTTACACTTCAAAAAAGCCAAATTAGTCGTTAAACCAACAGAATACATTTTTTCAAAGGGTCATTGTGTGTAAGAATTCTTTGCTATAATTACTTGCCATTCAATCGTAGTTTTTCTTTAGTAAGATTTTGAATGACGGACTTTTGTTAAAAAAAAATAACAGATTTAGATTATAAGAACTTTTCATAGCAGAATTTCTCGTCTGAAACTGATGCAAAATCTTTAAGCAAATGCTTTTCAATTTAGGAGCCATTTAAAGGTGCAGTGTGTAAAATTTAGGGTTATCTCTTTGAATAATGCAACATAATATTCATTACTATGTCTTTGTTGGTTTGAAATCAACTAAAAATGAGAAAAAAGCCTTAACAGAAAAAATATAATGCATCTATCCTTTCTTAACTCCCTATGAGACTAAATGCCTCTAATAAGGTAAATATTTACCATTAACAGCTATTAAATGTATTAACTGTTAGTTTTTATAAGCATGAACAGCAGCTGGCTGTTGGTCAATATTTGGCAATATCAAGTTGGCAGTACAGATAATTCTGCTCACTATTTGGAAAATCATCTCTCTGATACCCTTGATATGAAATGAGTTACATCAGCTTAATAATTATTAAGTTTTTACAACTTATAAGTAAACCCCATACAAACCATTTGTAAATCCTTAATAAGGAGAGTTTTATTGTAAGGTGGTACCAATTCTTCCACCACGCCTGGGTGGGTAAGACAAAATGAGATGTAAGATAGGTTACAACCTTGAACTTCACCACTGGAGGCCACTAAACACACTTTCTAAGGAAATGCTCTAACAGTCAGGAGTTAAATAGAGACTCATTCAAAGTGATTTTGGCTTTTTCTGTAACATTCCTCTGGTTCATTTTCAATAAAATGAATGTGAATTATGTTTGCAAGTATTGGTTCTGGTTAGTTACAGGTGTCTGAAACTGTTGTGGTCCAAATAATCTGGTAACAGAAATGGGATCAAACATAACTGGATTGCACTGCTGTATCCATTAGTTCCTTTGGATGAAGTACTTCCAAACTAAAACATGGAGGCCCAACATCTCTTCATACGCTGAGCAGACTAAAGCTGTAGGAAATGATCTACCAGAGATACATGGATGACTGTTAATGTTTGTTCATAACAAGCAGAGAATAGTGACGCATTAACAGAAAGCAGTGAGAGGAAAAATTCTATCATGGTGTGTAGGTGTGTGTGATTGTGGGTTTGGGCGTTGGCATGTTTTTACCGAGCTCCCCGGCAGATTTGATGTCAATGTTGTCATAGCCGCTGCCGATGCGGACGATGATGCGCAGAGCTTTAAACTTTTCCAGGTCCTCTCTCATCAGGGTGATGGTGTGGTACATCAGAGCTCCTACCGCTTCATTCAGCACCTGAAGACACATACAAACACACTTTAGATGATAACTATAAAAACGCACGTGTAACCTCAGTGATAAAACAGGATATCAGGCAGGCATACATTTCTGAAGAAATCTTGGGTGTGAATGCAAGATGTTGAAGAGCTGATTTGAAAATGTAGATTAAAAAGGAACATTCTGAAGAATGATGAATAAGATGAAGAATTAAGAATCTTCTGAATTGGTAAAAATAAAAAGTCAAGTGAAAATGATCATGCATGGAAGATGTTGAATATCTGACGTTTTGCTGAATGTAGTCTGCAATGCTGACTTTAATTTGAAGGAGTAAGAACCATAATAAGGAATAAGATGAAGAGTCACACGACTGTCAATAGCATCAAATAGTTGAATAAAATCTAGAATGGAAGTTTGAAATGGTTATAATGATCTTGCTGATATACGTGTGCAGCTCCCCTGTCTGTGTTCATAATGTTTTGGCAGCTATGCAGGTGTAGGTCATAATGGTTTGCTAGTCTGTGTGTGTGCATGTATTAATCCGTCAGGGGTTGTAAGTCTATGCCCACTGAATTTCACTCATGGAGCTAAAAGTCACTCATTGCTCCAGCACCCAATGACAGAGCTTTGAAGTCTGATATGACGGTGCTGTGAAAAAGTATTGGACCGAACCCACCCCCACCCCACCCCCTAGTTGTGCCATATTCAGCAGCAACGACTGTAACCAGACACTCCTGATAACTGACGATCAGTCTCTGACAGCAATCTGGAGGGATTTTGGCCCACTCGTCTACAGAACCGCTTAAGTGCATGCTTTACGAGCGTTAACTGATCTTTTCATTCGCCTCAAAGTGGGTTCAGGTCCAGAGTTTTGACTAGGCGCCTCCAAAACTCTTCTGATTGTGATCAGTGCTTGAGATTCTTCTCTCAGGCTTATGATCTGATATTCCCCTGAGGTGGGACAGGCCAGTAGGTCCTTGGATGATTTCTTGGGATCTCTTGAGGCCTCCTGAATGAGCCTTCGCCGTGTTCTTGGAGGAATCCATGAAAGTGGGCCACTTCTGGGATGGTTCACTGTTGTTACTAGCAGGTCTGTGGAGTCCCCGAACCCTACAAATAGTCTAGTAACCTTCCCAGAATGATGCATTTATATCACATACAGGAATTAGTTTTGATTTTGGCATAGTTTGGTTTTGTGAGGATGTATAGTGATCAGGTTTGGGTCTGTTTAGACTTGATGTCAATTCAATGGGGTCAAATACTTTCGCACAGGCCCAGTTAGAATTAGAGAAGCTTCACGGTGTGTGTATAACCCAAGACCTAAAATGTGCTTATTTACATTGTTAATTTGAAATAGATGTAAAAGAAAAGAAAAGAAAAGAAGCAAACCATGAGGGGAGGGGGTCAAATACTTCTTACACAGCGTGTAAGGGTGAAACATCAGCATGAGTTTGTGTAGGCATGAGCACAAGTCAGGCTCCACAGATATCAGTCACCGAGTTCACAGCCTCTCTATAAACTCATTATCTCACTTATGTTTTTTGATATCACTCTCATATCCTGTTTTTCTTTTAATATCGCTGCCTGCATGTAGTGATTTATTTTCCTGTGGATCGCCATGGAAACAAAGCTTTTATAACCCCAGGAATGGAGATACGGTGTCTCTCCATTTGACCAAACAGCCTGATATCAGCAGGGATCTGTTGGGATTCCCACCGGCTGCCATTCTGTAAAACGGCTTATTTTAAAAACCATAATAGGTTTTGACTGAAAAGCCGACAATTTCAATTTCATATAGAATGGATATAAATGAATGTGTGAAAACAGTTCTGTCACCTTTTAATTGGTTCTCTTTTAATCTTTTTCTGCCGTTGCCAAGCCTCCGCTTCATGTCTGCGAGAGACGATGAAAATGACAGGCGGTTCAAATACAATGAAGAAGGCCTTTTTAATTACACCATGAGGTGGCTGCTGACTAGAGGGAGAGAGAGAGCGAGGGGTGGTGGGCGAGGGAGATCCATCTGTTTCTCCCAACCTCTTGCCTACTGTGCCTCTCTGAGAAAGTGTGCCTGGCAGACACCCAAACGAGCCCTCACCCCGCCAGACATACAAACCCATTTACATCCCCTCCGACAAGATCCCAGCCTGACCCACATCTGAGTTTGACCTCTAAACTCCTCTGTCAATTACTTTCATTTAAGAGTCAGAAGGTCTTTTTGTACGACAGAGTGAAGCAAACAAAGAGAAAATAACCAGAAAAATTATTCTGGAATTTTAGTGTGTGCCTAATGGTGAAGTTGAATCACCTGTATGAACCTGGACTGTTTCACCGAATGAACCTGGACCGTTTCACTGTATGAACCTGGACTGTTTCACTGTATGAACCTGGACTGTTTCACCGAATGAACCTGGACTGTTTCACCGAATGAACCTGGACTGTTTCACTGAATGAACCTGGACTGTTTCACTAAATGAACCTGGACTGTTTCACTAAATGAACCTGGACTGTTTCACCGTGTGAACCTGGACTGTTTCACTGTATGAACCTGGACTGTTTCACTGTATGAACCTGGACTGTTTCACCGTGTGAACCTGGAACGAGTATAGAAACTATCTGGTGGTGCAGGCCTTACTAGACACTAAATCTTCACGTTTAACTTCTTCCGGTCCTTATTTTATTTTGTTAGTGTTTTGAACATCTCTAAAGCTCTAAAGTTAGTGTTGTTCTAATACTTTTTAACAACATCCAGGTATTAAAAGTGGACAGGAGGAAAACGATGAGTGTTTCAAACATTATTGCAGGAAATGCAACGCAATATTATGCAATGATGTTTCCACAGCTGAAGCTGGATCCTTTCATTGGGATTTGCATTTGATAACTATGGCGAGGTTCTCCTCACATGTGCAACCCAGTTGATGCAAACCTTATGATTCCATAGGATCGACCTCCAAGTGCGCATTCGATCCAATGTGCCGGGAATCTCTTGCAGGAAGTAACTGATGTGTAATGGTATTTGGCAGTAGAAGTGAAAGATTACCTTCTCGTGGATCTCCTGTGTGGACTGAGCGTCACAGAAAGCCACGGTTGCTACATCTTTCAGGATGGGCATCTCCACTGTGCAGTCGCGTCCATCCAGCAGCGCCACCAGGGGGCGCGGGTGCATCGGTCCGTTCATAATCGGTGGCCTGATGCCTACGAACACACATGAGGGAATTACATGAAGTGGTGTCAAATCAACAGAAAAAAAGTGTGAATGAAGAGAAGAAGTGACATTGACAGAAAATAGTTTTCTTCCCCAAAGGCGGTGTAGAATGACATTTCATCGGCGTCATTTCTTGTTGGACGTGATCAAACACCTTCACAGCTGCTCTCGCCCTCAGAGAAAAGAGAAATCCTGTTTTGAAAAGCCTAATATTTTTGTCTGCTTCATATTATTATTTGGCCTGCAGGCTTTTGTTCGTTTCTTTGATAATTCCTTCCACATTTCTTCAGATATGAGATCCAAAGCTGCAGATATGCTGTTGCTCTTGGCCACAGATGAGGTCCTGCCTAATCTGCATCCCGTCCCCGACTGTGACAAAAAGTGTAGAGAAGGGGGGAAAAAGATTTTCCCAGAGCAGCTGGTTGCGCTGCAGAGCTAATTCCTGTTGTGAGCGGTCATGTTTCACAGCTGTTTGTCCTATTATCACAACATTTCATTATTTCAGCTTCATTGTGGCTAAATTTGTGGAACAAGTTTTTAATTCCTTGGAACAGGCAGTAATCAGAAGATGGATGAGGTACTTGAGGCTAAGCTTGATATTGAGATAAGGAGAGAGGGAAAAAAAACTCACAAGGAGTATCCTCCTTTTTTTTATCGAGTTAGGACGTCACATATAAAGTTGGAGAGAAAATGATTCAACTCCCATTGCATATAAGAGGCTCACTGGCTGGATATTCTGTTTACCAGCTGTTTGCAATGATCAGATGACACAAAAACGGTTCAGCTCAGTGCAGCAGAACCTAAGTTTATTTCTCAACAGTCAACACAAAATGCTGCTTCTACTGACTCAAAGTTATTCAACCATTTTAGTGACATCCCTCATAAGAGACACGTTAACAATCCGATTTAAAACACGGAGCCAACCTTCAAGTTCAAGTTTTATTCTCTTAATCAGGGCTTCGTGCAACAACTTCAAGATATCCAGCACTGCTGACCCAAAATCATAAAGTCACAGCATTAGCTCAGAACCCTCTAGATAAGACACATAATGCTGTTCTGTGGAGCAGTGAATCCACACTGAAGATTTTGGGGTTCATGGATGAGCGGTATGTCTGGAGAAGGAAGAATGAAGCGGAGAAGAAAACCCTTCCTACAGGGAAGGATGGTGACGTTTCACTGATGCTCTGGGGCTGCTTCTCTTTGTCAGTTCTGGGAAACCTTCATCATGCAGAGGGTAAGATCCAGCAACAAATCAGGAAATCCTAGATGAAAAAATTTGCCATCCGAGAGCAAGCTGAAGCTCAGTCATCGATGGACTTTTCAAAAGGACAGTGACCCCAAGGAGACTTCACAGACCACAAAGAAGTCCTATGGGCTTCTAGACGGGCCTTCTCTGACGCTTGACTTGAATCCCATAGAAAACTTGTGTTAGGATCTGAAGAAGGTGGTTGTTGCACGTAAAGCCATGAATATTCCAGAACCAGAAGCCTTTTACCCATTAGGGATGGGCTAAAATTCCACACGAAGCCGGAAGTTTATGTCTTAATATTTATACTTTGAGTTGCTTCAATGTTTGTGAAAATGCACCATTTGGAATTCACTGAAAATGACTGGAGTCGGTACAGGAGTGGGGAGCTGCAGTATAGGTAGTATCAGCAAGAGAGAGAAAGAACCAGTGCCTGAAATCTACCTGTAACCTATCAATAACTCAGTTTGAGTCAGCGCCCCCCTTCAGTCTCTCTTTATCTAATCATCTCAGGTTAAAGCATTACCCTGTGAGACAGACCTTAAGGCAAGATAAGTGGCATTTAACAAGGCAGCTGGACCTCGCTAACCGCTTTAGCCGTAGCAGTCCGCCGTGTGAGTTGTATTTATTCATTTTTCTGCTCCCTCCACTGTGTCTCCACACGGGTCACTGAAGGGTTAATCAGTCCATGTCCCTGATAGACACATCTGAGAGGCAGACGTGTGGATTCAGGGGGAGATATGAAACACAGTAATGTGGTCTCTTTCATATTTCTCCAACACGCTGTAGATGAATAAGTGCAGAGTAATGCCTGATGCACTAACCTTCACATGATCCAGTAACCTTCTCCAACATGCTTCAAGCTGAGATGTGCAGTCTGACATCTCACGTAAGCAAAGTCCTTTCACTCAAAATACTCCTCCTCCAACTCATATTCTCACCATGTGACTGATGCAATGTCAGCACTTCCTCAGTCTGGGACTTCTTTCTACCAGAGGAAACGGCAAAGTTATGGAAGCTGTTAGTATTCTATTACCTCTTCCAGACTTTGACTGCCGGGGATTCCTGAGAATCATGGAATCAGAGCTGTGCCAGAATGACTAAACTAAATGTCTGTCATACATAAATGTATGATGTTAGAGAGATTAATGGTAGAACTCATTGAAGGAAAGGAATGTCATCTCAAAAGTAACATAAAACTCAAAGTATTTGTGTGATTTTATAAACAATTGTTTTTTTTTGCACTTTTGTTTGAAACTTTAAAAAAGTTGTTTCTCTTGTCCTGATCAGTCTTGCGGTTCTGTTACCAACTTTCTCCTTCTGCACAAACCTCACACCTGGGGTGGGGCTTTAGATGGAATGCGTCCCCATTTGCTAAATAGGTTCTGAGTGACAGCCCAGTGGCCCAGACATTGTTTATGTAGTGGCAACATTCCAAAGGCAAAATTTGACCGCCAAGAGAGAAGTTATAGGAGTTCAGTCCGACGCGCTGCAGCCAATCAACCAACAGTCTGATCGGCGCTTCGGTTTTTTCATTTGCATACGGCGATAAATAAAAACACGTTTAGGATACAATGTTGCAACCACCAATCAAAGCAAAAGCAAAAGCAAAAATGATGTGAAGCAAAACTAGGAACAGAGGCGGTCAACAGATACGACTGGTTCTCTCATCCAAACAAACTGACTCACAGGTGCCTGTGATGAGGTCATTTCCTCTTTCATCCCCCAGTGACGCATTAATACACCCACAACAACACCACAGGTGTCCCGATTGACAGGTGTGAACCAAAATACATCCTTTGCTCCTACAGCTCAGTTCAGCAATCCTTGCAAAGCAAAGCTCAGCTTCACTCCTTAATTAATGCAACAACTCGGTGCTGCACAGACAATCAATGTAAAGTTAATGCTTATAATACTAATTGAATGATATCAATTAATGCTATTATTACTTAATTGATAACATTCTTCAGATTATTAAAGTTAGTAGAGTTGGAGGTGGTGACCGTCCTGTCAAATTCAAACCCCCACCTGGTGGTGGCGCTGAGCCGTCTGTTTAAGGCTCATTAGGTCAGAGGGAAGCCCGCCCCGTGAAACCCACCCACGCATGAGGTTTGTGGAAGAATCGCAACCAGAGCTTTAGGTGGTGAGACCGGGAATCTGATCAGAACGCACCAGAAACGGAGGGAATGTTCAACAGAAGAACATCTCATCAGAAAAAAATATACGAAGACCAATAGTTTATACAATAACATAAATAATTATTCTCAGAAATCTGATTACAGAGAAATCCTAAAATAGTTTTTGAGAATCGAGGCTGAAGAGGAGCAACACTCCCTGCCAGGAGATTATGATAAATCTCAGATTCGGAGCAATTCCACCTGTGATTTTGCAGTGGAGCTTGGAAGAGTCAAGCCAGATTGTATCTTGGCCTTCGCCTGTTTTCTGGTACAACTGTAACTTCAACTTGCCTCATGTGGCAGGTATGAGGTTCTACTCAGGAAGTCGGTCCATACGCTTCTGAGAAAGCTCTGATACAGTCTACAGAAAACAATTGTGTGAACCCCTGTTGTTACAACATCTCCTGCAGGTGATTGATATCTTCTTCGGTTAAGTATCAGTTTAGAATTGTGAGATAAAACTGTGCTCTGATATCGACGCCTCTGTTTGAACCATAAAGATTTCAGTAGGTGATGAAGATCATTGTTGTTGCATTAGATATATAAAAATAAAACCTGCGTTTGGCCAGTTTCCTTTACATCCGCTCCGGTAGTGCAGCTCAGTGACCAGAATGTGCTTTACTCGACACTTCCCAGGAGGGAATAAGCATAAATGCATGAATAATGTGAACAAGCCGTAGGGAGGATTTGAAAAAATAAACTCCATAGCCCTCCCTGAACAAATTTAAATTGCTGATTCTCTTCCTTCTGGTCTAAAAATGCCGAACTCAGACTTCCAGAAGAGGTTCGCACGCATGGGGTGGAATCCATGCAGTGCTTCCATGCGTTTCTAGATCATGCAGGTAGTAACATAAATGATGCAGCTGTATTCAGGTTATATTAAGTTTTCAGTAAGCTCACATCACATTGTTTTAAAGGTTATTTTTAAACCCTCATGCCCATGTGTCCTCCTGTTTCCCACAGCGGTGGAGCAGAGCGCCAGAATACTCCCATAGCCCAGTTACTGTGGACATGGATTATATTGGAGCATTAATGGTGCATGAGGAATTCCACAGTGACATTTAGTATATATGTATGGTTGGATTTGATCATGGTTCAGTATGAGCTATACGCTCCTCAGCCATAACATTATAACCACCTGTCTAGTATTGCGTAGGCCTTAAAAGCTCTGCAATGCATCGTATGTTCTTTCATCCGCTCCCTAGCACGTATCCTGCGCTGTTGTTGGGATGATAGAGGCCAGATCACACTTTGCGAGAGGTTGGGTACTTCCTGGATAAGTTACCTGTTCAATTCAGGGCCAGGTGCTGCTGGCTGACAGTACCAGTAGGGGTAGTAGTGAAGCCAGGCATCAACCAACTCAGTTCGGAAATCAGTTTTGTGTTCTGCATATTGCTTTGGGATAGGATTTACGGCGGCTGCCCCTCCTGACGCAAACCTCTCCATTTGAAATCCAAAATGTATTTTATGTATTACATAAAACATTAACTTTTTGCTGTGATTCGGCTTTCTTGTCCAGGTATGCAGTGTTTTTAATCTTTTTTGTTGACCCGTGTGAGGTGTCGTCGTGTGAACGCTGAACACTGCTGCCATGTGAACTGGCATTCATTTCTCTTGTCATGTATAATCTATTCTGCCTTGTGCTCAAACTTGTGGGAAAGAACCCAGTACATACCTGCACTTACATCCTGTTACGAGCGCTTCACCTCAGGAATGTCGTTATCTGCTGCCTGCTCTGGACCGCACAGGTGCTACTGTCTGAGGTGGCTAATTGAACAGGTATTCACTGCATCATCTACGGGAAAACAATATGCGTTGAATTCTTATTTATATCTAGTCTGATTGGGCCATCCTGGTCCAATATGGAAAACCTGCAGTCCTTCATTTTGTCCTATTGTTTTACTTTTGCTTGCATGTGATTTGAGTTTGCACAGATTTTTCTATTAAAGGAAATGAGCATGTCTTCTTCTCACATTACCAACTAAGACACTTAACGGAGAATTCTTGAAGAACACTGCCAGTATCTGTGTTCTGTTACAGTGAACGCCCACAATGCATGTTTAACCCCCCCCCCCCCCCCCCCCCCCCCCTGGTTTTACGTTTTACTCACAGACAGTGTTTTAATACTGACTACTTGTCTCAAATCAACCTCACTGTGTGAAGACAAAGCACTCCTTGCTGTGTCTCAGAACCAAATTGAAGGATAATAACTGCATTTTTTGCTGCAATCAGAAGCTGCAGAGAACTTAACACAATAGTCTTCCTTTTAGTCATCATTACATTACGGCGTGAAACCTAACCTGATGAAGCAATGGGGTGAGACCAGTAAGATGAAATTCAAATCCTACTCACAATGCTTTGTGTGAGCCGATTAAACATTAGCTCACCATTACTGAATTCGCCTGGAGGCCATTGCACTTACACATCAATACAAAATCAATGGTGCAACGCTGAGCAATTGGAATTCAGCGACTGTACAAAATAAAAGAAAATACTCGGACTGAAGCACAGCCTTCGTCTTTACTCAGAGGTAATCATCAGAACAAAAGCTGCCTGTAGGTGCTGCACACAGTATTCTGACCCGTGGGCTCGTATCTTATCGAATTCCCTTTCAGTGAAAAGCGTCAGTCACAAAAAGTGATACCGAGATGGCTGCTGTAATTAAATAGGACACAAAATAATCAAATCCTGTCTCTTCTAGGAGCCGTGGAGTGACGAGGAGCAGTTTCCAGACATTTTCCCATTTCACACTTGGTCAGAGTGAGGGAGGAAATAGCTTTCATTCCAGGACCAAGCATGACCTTGGGAGGACCAGCACTACTGACTGCTGAGTAGTACTATATGATAAAACACCCATTCATGCTCTGTCCAGCTGCTCCCCAGCACACACACACACACACACACACACACACACACACACACACACACACACACACACACACACACACACACACACACACACACAGGCCTTGGTACAAAAATGTGAACCTAAGATCTGTCTCTGCTCTAAATCAGACAAACTAAAATGTCCATTATCGTCAAGACTCTTGTGTTGAATGTCTTTTCTCTCAGGCTGTAACGAATCACCAAACTCACCCCTCTGATTGGATGACTGTTGAATCGGATCACATTTCACGTCAGCCAAAGTAAACAGACTAAAATAACTTTGTTCTCCGTTGAGTACTTTAAAGCTTATTTTCATGCTTGAAACAAGGAACTTTTGTCCGTAGTGTTAAATAAAAACATCACTAAAGATATCTAATGTCTAAATAGAAGACATTAGATATTAAACAAACTAGGTGTGTTTCTGTTTAGTAGAAGTCTTATTAAACAGAACCTCACATAGTTTCTGTCGCCCTGGAGGCCCACCCATCTTCACTGAGCACAATAGAATAGAAAAACCTCCTTTTATTACCATTTTACAAAAATACATGTGAAATTAGGAGTGCTCCGACTGAACAGTGCATTTTTTTTAAAACAAACAAGTATATAAGCGACATGTCAGAGACCCAAGAGCTATTTGGTCCGTTCATTCAGATCCTTTCCTGATCTTCATACTGAAGTGGTTCCTCAGGGAGATTTCATTCCAAGGCTCAGGTTTGAATGTATCAGAAATGCTTCAAAAAATGGTTTAAGCCAAGGCCACCTCATCAGAGGGACCCTGGATTTGTCAGGACTTTATCAACCCTTTACTACAAAGACTCTGGTGGGTCGTTGGTGCTTGAACCAAATTACCGCCTCTCTCTAGTCTAGACTTCCAGCGAGCTGCCCTGTTCCTGTTGTCTGTAATATCACCACCATTCCTCCACTGAATAATCTGATGGCCCTGGTTATGATCCGCTTTGATACCTTCCTTCCTCAGAGCTGACTTTGATGTCTTTGTGCTCTGGGCTCAAATACTTTCACTATAATTAGTTTTCCATAACAGAGTATGGCCTCATGTCTGCAGCAGCAAACCCCCTGATGTCATAACGTTTGCTGTTGACTTCATAAAGTGAGGCTTTCTTGTGATACGCCGCCCACATCCACGAACGTTTCTGTCCAATCCTCGTACAGACATTAATACCTTTTACAGGGAAGCAAAATGCTCACATACGATTTTCAGTGCTGAGAATTAGGAAAATATTGGCCTAAAAGCGACAATAAACCTCTTGCACTAGATCTGTGGTTCAGTGAATCCACTACGGCCCGCTGCACCTCCTCTTTACTCCCTTCTCTAGTGGCCTCAAACATCTCCTTAGTTTCTTCACTATATTTGAAAATTCCTGAAACTTTTATTCCCACTTTCTTCAAACCAGTATCTCGTCCATCTCTCCCCTCTCTACCCGCCCTCTCCTATTATAGTCAGTACTCCAGCGCCACTCTTGCTCGCCCTGCCCCTGTATCGCCCTGGAGTTGTGTGACTGCTGGGAGTTTTCCCTGTGCAAACAGACCTCTTAACAGCCGCCGGGGGCCACAGCTCCAACCCTGCTCTGGCCATCTATCCAAGATTTCTCTGCAGCTACTATGGCGTCAGATTCTTTCTTTTATAGGTCATGAATGCAGGAAAACATACGCATGAGCGAACGAGATTGTGTTAAGAGTAGGTATCATCTGTGCCTAAGACGTCTCTATACGTAAATTCAGCAATTGAGAGATGTTTAGTGAGAAACGTGACGTAAGGACAGAGGGAATGAAAGAGTGGCCCCAGTGTGTGAAGAATGAGAAGATGTAGTTGTATCCCATTACTCTGTATTAATACTACAAAGGTGTCATTGGGGTCTGTAATAATCCATCTCTCTGAGGGAAGTAGAAGTAAGTGTGAAAGTCCAGATTCTCTGTAAATGCCAGTGAGTTGGTCGGTCAGGACATGCATGTGACATTTTGATGATGCAGTTTTGTTCAGTCCACTACCTAAAGATTTAGAAAGCATCCTGAAGCAGTTAGTAACTTCCTCACAGGAGAAGAAAATCGAATAAGGAGACTAGATCCTAGATGTTCTTACCCTCTAACAAGACTAACCAGATCAAACACCATGTAAAAGGAGAGTAAACAATTTCTCGCCATTTCATTTCGTTGTTTACCAGGAGTTGCTCGACACGCATTTAATGTACCACCAGACGCCTACGTTGGTACGTTATTTGTCACACCTCCTTTGAATGTGAAGCGCTTTTTGAAGTCTCACATTGGAGCCGTGGTATTCCGGGGCTTTCACGCCTTACATCAAAAACTGTTTTTACTGCTCCTCCCCCTGCCTGCTCTTTAGTTTTGATGATGTTTTGATGATGTATTGCATGCACATATCCGCCATAAAATTAAAACCATCTGCCACGCCACCTGGGGGGACTGAAGCTGAGGAGATAGGGTGGCTATCCCCCAATCAGAATGTCAGCAGTTTGATTCCCAGACTGCCCCTGCAGTCTACATGACTCCTTTAGCAAAACCCTTAAGCCCAATTTGCTCCCTGGGCACTTAACAGGAGTGGACCACTGCCCCTCAGAAATTGGTCAAATGCAGAGAACTCATTTGTTAGTAGGATAAAAGTTATTAAAAAAGATATTGAGGAGCTGTCGTGCAAAAAGAGCTCCCACGGGAAAAATAAGCCGAGTCTTTTGACTTAGAATCACCAGACTTTTGACATTTTGGCGGGAGAAACCAAACGACACACTGACCCCTTTCAGCAGGATCAGACCCGCCTTAACCTTGATTGGCAGCTTCTGTTAACTAAAAACAAAGGAGGTTTACAAGTAGGTGATGGATTCTAAGAATGAAATATTTGTTAGGATGCTAAAAAGAGAAGAATTTGATTGTGCAGGATAGAAGCCAGACAGGATTGTGTTTAGTATTCCCTCCATTTCTAAAAAAAAAGAAACTTATATAAACACACTATTTTCTTACTTTTTTCAACACAAACTGGGTCACAACTTATTGAGAAAATATTAAGTTTTCACTCTGATGCCCTCCAGCTAGTTTTCTTCATCTCTCAATGATTTACAGACCCTACAGAAAAAAGGTTGAAGGAGGTTGAAAGAGACTGATCAAACGAAGTTCAGAGCCGCTTTGGTTTACTTTGACACTGAATTCTTAGAGGTCCGTTTGATTTTAGCGCTCAACGAGACTTGAGAGCAGAGTAACCTGTGAAAGCTTGTATGCCCTCCAGGCCTCGCCAAGCAGAAACTCCCTATTGCTTGGTGATGGCTTTGTGTTCTGGCTGCTCAGCTCCGTACACACAGGTGCCATTCATTTTCTGCCCGTTTTGTTTTCTTTCTCACCCTCAGCTGCCGTCACAACTCTGGGTTGTCCAACTTGTCTATTAAGATATATGTTCCGCTAGTAGCAGTTAAAGCGTGTGATGTAATATAATTTACTTGTGGGCATGTTTCATCACGCTCGTGACATAAACACCATAAACTATACTTTGATTCAGATTCACGACTGCATCTGAGAAGCGTCTCGAGGCGACGCAGTAGTGGTGATCCGCGGCCGAGGCACCGTTGGAAATGGAGAAAAGTTGAATGATTTGTAATAATTGTTGACTAAAGCTTACCATCTGCAGAGTAATAACTCTGTGCTTAATAGTCTGGGACACCAAATTACAGCGATATGAAAATCGCCTTCCTCGGAAAAAATTGCAATCAGACCGAGATGGTGCTAAAGCCATCTGAGCGACATTTAGAGATGGAAAAAGCATCTGCTGGGACTGGATCGTGGGAGCGTGTGAGAAAGCCCTCCAGCCCGCCTCAATCCAGCTGTCATTGACCAGCTCATAGGAACAGCTGGGTCTGTCTCCCAGAGGACGGGCAGAATGTTTTCGGACTGTCACTCAGCGGAGACAAAGATCAGCGATTTAGTTATAGAGTGCAGGTCACAGGGAAGTCTGCCAGCCGTGATAGAGCGTGATCTGCCAGAACAGGCGGCGAGGAACACAACACACACTGTCACAGCTTGATAGGACATAAACCACTGTTGTTGTTTTATGATGTGCTCGGTAATTCGAATCTACTTCCTTCGCAGTGGGAGGAGCTAGTTGAGGAGGTTCAAGCATCTAATTAAGATCCCTCCAGGGCTTTGGGGGTTTAAGAGCACATCCAACTCGGAGGAGACCCCAGGGTAAACCCAGAACTCGCTGGAGGCCTTACTGATGTCATCCAGCCTGGGAATGCTTCGGGATCCTCCAGAATGTGCAGGGGAGCATTGGAATATCCTGTTTAGCTGGCACCGTGAGCCGACTCCAGTAAGTGGATGAGGATTGATTGATGGAGGGTTATATGGACATTATAATTGTCACTTACCATTTTTAGGCATTCTTCAACTGAAACTGCCATAAATAGTATTGGTCTCCTCTAGTTAATACTTAATGTTTGGGAATTTTATCCAACCCTTGGTTGGACAAAAACCAGATATGTGATGACATCACAAGGGGCTTTACCAATTTGCGATCAACATTTTTCATTATTTTATGGATAGAAAGATGAATAGATGAATTCTGGAACCATTAACTCTTCTGATCAAAAGTGAAAGAAAAGAGATGAAATGATGAAACCAGCTGTCAATCAATAGAAAACTCTTAACCATCATTCATTTCTTCATTACATTATTACCATTGTTAAAAAGTTTACTACTTCTCTTTGGAAAGTCATTTAACGTGTTTTGGTTTGGATGCTTGTTCGGGCAGAAGAAGACGAATAAAGGTTAATGCAGGTTTACATTAATCTGATTATTCTATGTTAGGGATGCAGAATTCTGCCCTTATAACTCCACTCCAAAGCAAATCAAGCACTCCCTAAACCCCTGCCTTACCATTCGCAGCTGTGCCTTTTAGAGCAGTGCCTCTGCCGAACATGCTGCATACAGTCTGGATGAGTAACTTTAACATGAAGAGTATCACTAACATACAACCCAAGGCAGATGGTCGAAACTAGAATCAAATGTGTGGACGAGTAGAAGGCGAAGAGCTCGTTCTCCGAACCGAAACATCGTCCAAAGCATTTCAGATGGAGGGGAAATGATGAACAAGAACAGTTCATACCAAAGAGAGCTGCAGAGTCGTTTCTGCGCAACAAATCAAAAGAACTGACTTGTTCGAACGCTTGCAAACACACCACAAACTGATGCATGTTGAAAGCAATAAAAACATTGCTAATTTAAAACATCCCCCTGACACGCATAACAGAGACACAATTCAGTGTCTGACTGCTTCATCGCGCTGACAAAGACATGCTAACATCACCAGCGACACACTTTCCATTTGACCAAAGACTTGTGTCCGATAAACACCGGGAGCATTTAACACTCTGGACTGGAGGTACGTGATCCTCTGTCTCTGTCCTGCTGGTCTATAGAAAGATCCTGATGTATTCTGGATTTTATAGGTATCTCAAGCGTGCAGCACTGGACTCCCAGCATGCATCAGACAAAAACAGTTATTTTTCCAAATTGGCATTACCTACGCTGTCTGCAAAATGTGGAGTGAAAACTAGAGGAGGATTCTGCTCTTATTGAGTACTTTGTTACCGCCACTGCAAAACCATGGAGCCTAAAAGTCCAGATTGTGATCTCAATACTCAAAATGATCATTATTCTGATTCTAACCGTAACTGAGCAGATAGACGTAGAATCAAACCGTTCCTATCTGCTTCTTTTTTTTAAGAATTTTAGTTACAGTCAAATACTTATAAGCTACCGGCTATTAAATAATTTGTTTATTCGCTCACTTTCAAGTTAAATCAGTTTGCGTCCCTTTTCCCATGAGCTGACCGTGACCCTGAGGAGACAACACCTTCTCATTTCAGCTAGTTTGTATTTCGTGTTGGAAAGAAGAAAGCTGTTAGCACCTGGGAGCAGTCAGCCGTCTGCGACCAACCATGGAGCCTCGGCGTGTCTGATTTATGATCTTACTGCCTCTTGAGGCATGCAGCAACACGGCGTGCTTAAAAACCTCCTATGTCCTCTTCTTTCAAGCCCTCTCTGTTGATCTCACCTCTCCTTCATCTCACGTTGCCTCATTTTCTCATCTCCGTCGCTCATTTCTGTCCGGACTCCCCCTCGCTTTCTTTATCTCCCTTTCTCATCTGTAAGTCCCGACTGTCCTCTTATATCATCGCTTTGTTCAAATGCTTCAAAATTAACTGGGGAAGAAAAAATAGATTGTGGTTTTGGCAGTCTGTTATTCTTCCTGTCTCTCTCTCTGCCCACATTTTCTAATTCCCAGACACACACTTTCACACACATTCACAAACATGCAGTGAAATACAGGTGCATGCTCAGCACAGAACTCCACACAGGTTGACATGACTAATACGCAGTGATACATGATACAGACATGCTTGTTCATGGATTTAGTCACCTGGCTGCTTTTCCATTTCTCCATACATAATAATTTATGTACACACACACACACACACACGTACACACACACACACACACGCACACAAACACAAGGTGTTTGTGCTGTATCAGCATAGCCAGTTCAGGTTTGTCCGCTTCTGCTTCTATTACTAAAACACCTGCAGCAATATAGGAAACAAAAGAAGGCTAGGTTTTGGCATTTGACAAATTCACTCAGAGTTAATTCTCCTCTGTATCTAAACATTGAGTATATTTGCTCAGTTGTACAGAATCCCAAATAGAAGGTGAAAAAGGGGCCAGTCATAGGTTGAACACGCCTGTATGCCTTATAGTATCTGCTGCATCCAGTATAGGAGAAGCATTAGAAAAACAAACATTATTTAGACGGAAAAATGTGATAACCTGTAAAAAACCATGTTGACACAAGCGTCCATTTCCAATAATCTCACAGCTTCATCATGAGTTTGCATTTTCAGTTTGGCATTTGTCAAAAAAGATAAATGTAACAGTTACAATGCTGTGGTTATATGTGGTCTGTTACATTTATTGTGTTCTGACAACATATTTTGAAAAAAATTATGTAAAACTTTTTCGAAAAAATGTTTTTTCTCCTAATAATTACTAGAATTTTGGATTCAATGGATACAGTTTTGACTTTTGTTGTGGAATTGTAAATACGTATAAAAGAAACAGAGTTCCTAAGCTGAAAACAAAACAAATTCCCATAAATGGTACTGTTCTGATGTAATATTGACAAATGGATTAATACTGCAAATAAATCCAGTGAGTACTGCCGGAACTTTAAAATTATTCAGAAACGTGATACATTAGCTCTACTTTATATCCTACATCTTTTTCCTCTAGGGAGGAAGTTCTGGGTTCTTACACATCGGTGTCATCAGACCGAATTCTGTTACAGTTTGTTGTCGTACTGACCCTTTAATGTCCTCCTCAACTGTTTGGTTGAGTTAGTACAGTTTGTGTCACTAGTTCTTGTGAAAAAATATGTCCCACTTCACTGAACCTGATTATAATAAGATCCAGTGGCAGCATGTATGGGCAAAAAAGGAAGGGGTCAGTGATTGAGCCCTGTGGGATCCCCACAGTATATGAAATAGTATAGCATGTGAGAACTATTTTACCAGGATTAAGTAACTTGATAAAACTTAAACTAAAACTTAATAATTTTCCCTGAAATACAAAAATTTCATCACCAATCATCAGCTTTTCTTTTTTGGGTTTAAAAACATGATTTGAAACGATTTGTCGTATTATGGAAACCTTAGTGTCTAAGATATTAATTTGATAGGGTTGGACATTTAAGGCTTTAAACAGAATCATCTGGAGAGGATGTTTCCCCCCCAAGAACCTGGACAACAAAAGCATCACTTTGACATATCCTCGATTGCTTTGGTGAGCCTAGAGTTGTAGATATTGTTTTGGATCTATGCTATGTAGAAGTTCTGTTCTAGTGCTTGTACTTGCTGCACATCCTGCTAAATGCTAACTGTAACATACCAGCGACGCAACACCAGGGCCTGGTACCAAAGAACATACAGCGAACTGATGACGGCTGCGTCACATTAAAAGTATTATCCGTTGAACTTTCTTCTTTTTTAAAGCTGATTTG
The DNA here is from genome assembly GCA_037951165.1 of Lophius americanus. Taxonomy (NCBI): domain Eukaryota; kingdom Metazoa; phylum Chordata; class Actinopteri; order Lophiiformes; family Lophiidae; genus Lophius; species Lophius americanus. The sequence goes on from JBBDHG010000356.1 coordinate 106,180, forward strand.
CAGAGAAATCAAATAATAGTTATTATTGTTATTATTATTTGTTACTACCGAATATGATCAATTTATCTAAAGGGTTGGTGAATGAAGATAAATTGACTATTTCATGTGGCACAAGTCACTTCAGATGTGATCCGCACAAAAAATGTGTTGTTACATTTAAATGATACGGATATAATATAATAATAATAATAATACATTTAATTTATAATGCACTTTAATGCCGTATAATGTTATGGCAGATCAGTGTGAATACAGGCTTTAAGTGATTTATTGTACGGCCATCGGCCTGTTATATAGGATTAACTTTTAATAAGCAGAATAAAGTCACAATCACTTTGAAGGTTCCACTGATTGTCTGGCTACTCTTGAGAGTAATGGATTATTACGCTTCTGAAGTATTTATTAGGTTTTCTCAGACCGGCGATGAAGGATTTCCTTAGAAAAAATGAATAGTTTAAACTCACATATGTATTCCGTTCATTGGAGTGGATCTATGAGTCAGTGTGAGTGAGATATATTTTATACCCACTCATCTACTTATATTTTCAATACATCCACAGAGAGTCATTTACACGACTTTGTTGAAATATGTGATGAGACCATCCAAGGTTAGTGGCTGTTTGCCGCTTTTTTAAAACGCCAGCCATCCGAATAAATGCCGTCCTTTCAGCGCAGACTTGAATATAAATCGTGTTCAGTGAAAGCGAACCTGCTTCCCCCTGCATTCATTACAGCTGGACTCTTGTTTTGTCTCCGCCGCGCATCAGACTCTAAACACACTCCTTCTACTCCGCGGACACACAGAGAAACAACAGCAGAGCATGTTTCTCACTAGTTTGTGCTTTTCATTAAGATCCCAGCTGAATTACAGGCTCCTAACTAATTAGTAGACCTGTCATTTATTCTGCTCACCTCGGCGCTGCTGTTGAGCCACCTGTCTGGACCCTCACGCTCCTCATTTAAATTCTCCCCTCTATAGATGGTTTTACTCCAAAAATGCACATGTTGGTTCTGAGAAAGTAAACAGAACCGGTGAGTTTAGTCAGGTAACCGTCATAACGTCTACTGAGGGTTTCTGCTTCTCTGACGGTCTGCAGGATCACACAAAAACATTCAGACTGGATAAAGTCCAACTACGTAGATGGTGGATATCAGTCAGTGGGTGGTGTCAAGAATTTCTTTTTACTTTTTGAAAGATGGGGCTTTTGGACCCTTTTCTCCATTAGATATAGACATGTTGAAGGATTCCCATGAATCTGAGTGGAGCGGTGTGACATGAGAGATTGACACTAATGTGATTTCTGGGGAAGGATTCCATGGTTAAGGGTTCACACGATGAAGGTCAATCAATCATGAGACTAGAGGTTCACCAATTACATTTTCCTAGGCTGATCATCGATTTTTATAAAGTCCGACCGGTGGATTTCAATTTTCTTTCTTTAAAGTTTTAAAGTCATAATGAGTACTCCATTTTAAATGCACTTATTTTGAAGGATTAAATGGACGTACGGCTGGTCGCAATTGTGTATGTATTCTGACCTATAGAAATCAATCTACCCTCCACGCGCTTCTCAAATGAATTGAATGACATTTGGAAGTGAGAGTAAAACTCTGTAAGCCTCGTTCAGTCCCTTATATGTTAAATGTCGGCTTTGTTCACGGCCTCCAGAGCTCGTGGCTGGATCTGAGCTGTGGCTAGCTTGAGCCGCTCTGCAAACGTTAGTTTCTTTAAAACTTGTTATTTTCCTCGGTGACTAAATTTGAAGTATGTGATATAATCATACTTAAATGTATGAAAAAAAGACTTAGCCCTGTTTAGCCTTATATCGATTTTTGTGAAGCTTAAAAAACGTTGGTACAAAAAGCAACTGTTGTAAACCGTTGCTCTCCAGCTGTGCTTTTTCAAATGTATATTCAGTTTGCATCACGCAGGTGAGCTGATTCTCTGAGAACACGTCAGAACACGAACAGTGCCATTCATTCTTACGCTTACTTAATTGTCTATATGGAACCTCCTGCTGGGAAATGTCCTCAAGCTACTGAGCAACGGCTAATAAATTATAAAATCAGTCTATAAAAGTCAAACACAGACATAAAAGAACCAAACCAAGTCTTTAAACTCAGTGCCAAGATTCTTCTCTCTAGCAGATCAGATTTTTATAATCTCCAATATGAGAAAGACGAGTGGATATGTTCTACAGTACATCTGTGTGTGTGATCACTTAAGGTCCAGAACATTTCTTGCAAACTAAACATACAACACTGTTCAAATACTCCAATACAAGACAAAGTAATGTATTCTTAATTCATCCTAAGAATCTAAATATGAAGTAAAAGTACTCACTGATCCCTCTTGTTTGACTTTTTACCATTATTATCATCATTGTAGTTATTATATGCTGCATTCATCTCTGAGCCGATGTTCATTTTATTTACTTTAGATGCTGTTGAGTCTTTTAATTCATGGATTAGTCATGGCCTGTATGATCCTCTCTGAACAATTCAACTCTCCTAACATCAGCTTTGTGATGATGCGTTCAGTAGATAACCCCAGAGTTCATTTATCCTCAGGAGAAGTAGAATTATCTCAACCCTTAAAGACAATCCTTCAGTTTCTGACAAACGTTCAAAAACATGATACCATGAGATACGCGGTTTTCACCAGACAGGAAGAGATTGTGATCTGAGAAGTTACCACAGCTGCAGAGATGGAATTCAATATATTTGACTATCACTTTTTAGGGAAATGTTCTTGGGCTCAGGGAAATGTAGATCAACGGTTATTCAAGAATAACATCCAGAAAAAGAATAAGTAAACAAAAGCACCTTAAGCACAGGTACAAACAACATTGCAACATATTGTTCTGTAAAGTTTCTTTGAATATAATATACTATAAAATATAATAATCAGCAACATGTTCAGCGTGGAAAGGTTTCACGACCGGTACATGTGTGTATATTATGTCATTTAATATAAATTATATTATATGTGCAAGTTTAAAGTATGATCAAATACAAGTAACTAGAATTTGCACTGAAGTGCGATTGTGAGGTTCTAAACAACTTTGTTGTGCCTCTTGTCATTGTTTACAATCTTTCTTCCCCATAACAAACACTGATCAGCCATAACATTACAACCAACAATAGGGTAAGTCAGACACCGCTGGGATATTTCTGACAGCTGGTGAGCATTTGGTCCTGAACAAAACTGTGATGGGTTGGATTCAGAATATCTCCCGAATTACAGGTCTTGTTGGCTGCTCCTGGTCTGCAGTGTTTAGAAACTACCAAAGGGTTTTTTGACAAGGGGGCTACTGTACCGTAGATAACTGAAGAAGTTCATGCTGCTCCTGACAAAGGTTTCAGAATAGACAGCAGCCGTGAGAAGGTGATCTGCACAATAGTAGCCAGGTGGTTTTAATGTTATGGCTCACCCGTGTCACTCTAAAACGGTAATCTGTGCTCCTGTCTCATCCGAGGAATGGAGGACGTGTCATATACTGATGCTTCTGTTGTTGAATGTTTGGCGGGATGTCAGGTGGAGCGTGTCGCCTCCAGATGACTCTGTTTATGAGGGGGTTTGGGGGGAGCAGCTGACAGGTTCCTGCCACTGATTGAAGCCTTTATAATCAGATTAGACATGACTCGACACTCATGGATCTCAGGACCCCTGCATCCCAAAGCATGAATCAATGCAGCCATCAATCACCCGGGCGAGATCCACTGATTTCATGCAGCAGCCCTCGGAGGTTTAACGACCGTCGCCGCGTGCGGACACTGAGCTTAATGGCTGCTTCTGCTGGAGGAGCAATCAAGTAACCTCGTATTCTCTCTCTGTTAGCACATCATTTGGATGTAGATACGTCTCCCGAAGTGAAGAACCGAAAAGAGGGAGAAGGGGGGAAAAGATCAGATCTGCAACTTTAATCTTTGATGTCATCAAGATGCATAGCCCCGCAGCCTGTTGATGACATCACAGATTGCAATCTTTTGGGGGCCCTCAAATCTAGATTTATATGACCACGGATTGAGTGATTCAGCCTCAGGGTGGATGACCAATCCTCCTCACCCCCACCCACCCTCCAATACACCTACTTCTTTTTCCTTAGCAACCCCACCTTGACTTCATCCTCCTATCAAGAGGTCCATCCCTCACCTGTGTGTGAATGTGAGTGTACTTGAACATGTCACGTAGGATGAGTTACCTATATGTGCTAAGTGTGTGTGTGTGTGATAAGTGGGTGTGTGTGTGTGTGTAAAATACTCGCCGTGGAAAAAAAGCACAATCAAAGAAATGTGTCATGTCCTTGCTAGCACTCAAAGGAGAGAGAGAGAGAGAGAGATCTATTTCTGTCGCCACAAATGTTCAAGCAGCATTCAAAAGCAGAGATTTGCCTCTTCACACACACTCTCTCACACATACACACAGACTGCGAGGTAGAGAAAAGGCCAAACATTCTTGTGTGACAAGAGAGAGAGGCCGAGCGATAATAAAAGATAATGGAATGAGAGGGAATTCAGAAGAGTCGAAGGACGCGGAGACCGAAAAAGACAGAGAGGAAGGGGGAGGGGAGGAGGAAGGAAGAATAATGTGTACAGTAGTTCATAAATATTGACACATACATGAACACACACACACACACATACACACACCAGCGGAGTGCCAGTCGTTTACCTAGAGGCATGCCTTTGTTGAGGAGATGTGAGCTTCCCATGGTGTGTTCCCCAGGCGGCCGGCACACAACACAACCTACAGTCGTCACACAGCAGACATGAACAGGAATCCAGTCAGCATATGGCGGCCGTGGCCAGCTACCTCGCTTCCCTTAGTCCTTCTCCCAGCCCCTTAGTGACAAGCATACACATGTGCTCCCCCTCTTTTCTCTCTCGCTCTCGCTCTCCCTTCCGCCCCCTTCTTGGCTTGCCTCTCTATCTGTGTCTTACCCCTCCCTCCTCCTGGCCTCACCAGCAACCTCCCTCCTCTCCCGGTCTTTTACAGCAGATCTCTCTCCCTCTCTCACCCCCCACCGAAAAAAAAAAGACAAACAAAAGGAAATGCATGAATGCAAACACCGCGGAGTGGGAGGGAAGGAGAGTGTAAGGGAGATGAAGGAAGAGAGAGAGAGAGAGCGAGAGAGCACGGAGGGTGTGTTGAGAGTGTGTGTGAGAGAGAGCAGGAATGGGGAGGAGTTAACGCTGGCAAAAAAAATCATCTTTTGTTTCCTTGAAAGACGCCAGAGAAGAAGAAGAAGAAAAAAAGAAGAAGTTATGCAATGGCATTAGAAGAAAAACATGTTCTCCCTCATGATTATAAATCTAATTAAATGTAATTGAAATAAGCAACCAGATTGAGCAACAGCCATAATAAGTGTTTTATAGAAATAGCTAACCCTGGTCTGCTTGACTAAGACTGTGTTTACATAACAAGGGTTCGGCTAAAACAGAGAACTTTTTCCTGTATTAGTTTAAGTTCTGTGTTCACATGGTAAGGATAGGAAAACTAGATCTAGCCCCTGGTTCCCCTTATTGAAACTTAACTTTACATTTAAGTTATGTCCACAGTATTTGTAGATAAGCCCCCTTCTTGGCTTTTTTTTTGGGTGGAAAACATTTTTTTGCCCTCTTAAAAATTAAATCCAAAAAATGACCAAACTGCATCAATAACTCGTTCCAGCTGGACTAAAACCACCCAAACCTGATCAGTACCAGCCCTTTTAAATGATATCATCAATTCAGTAGACTACTTCAGAAGCAGGAAGTTGGCTCCTAGATCTCACAGATAGCACACGATACCAAAATCAAAAGAAATTCCAGAAGGTGATGGAGATATATATCTGTCTGTTAAGGGTTTTAAAACTGTTTCTAACATTCTGGGACTTCACAGATCCACAGTGAGACCCTTTATCTATAAATGGACAAGACTTGGAACAATATTGGACCATCACTTGTCAGTCGATCGGATCCCTGCGGCTGTTCATTATTTCTGCTTCCATCTCTTGAGACCTAATGACAAAATGTTAAATTGCTACCTAAAATGTCCCATCAGGCGCCATGATATCATGATAATCAGAGTTATTCTCGCTTCACCTCTCAGAGGTCATTATGTTATGGCTGATCTATGTATTTACCAGCTGAAGCTCTTTTCGCTCCTGTAGCAGCGATGTTACTCTAAAATAGAAGTGATAACCACAGTGACACAGTGCCCCCCCTCCCACCCCGCCCAAGTAACAGGGTCTAATCTAATTTAAAAGCAGTGATGGTTACATCACGTCCTCACCGCGGGTAAATGTCACAGACCGCCAGCGGTCGACATGTTCCAGTCCAAAAAAGAAGCAAAAAGAGGGCGAGGTGGTTGATCTGAACTCTGTTATTAAGCTGACTCCTGTGTATCACCTTAATATATTATTCTCCTCCGCCGGCTTCATTACAGACTCTATAATAAAACTCAATTGCATTTCATTTTAAAACAAATCTAAGCTTCGTGGTGGCCATCGGCTGCACTTATGAATGTTGGCTCCTGTTTGCTTGCTTTGCCACAATCTCTAAGCGGACTCTTGACGGCACCGAGTGGACCAGCAGAGAATTCTGACGAGCCGTGCCCGTTAAAAAGTCAGCAAGGATTCAAAGTGAAATAGCTTTTGGTGTGTTTTGTGACTGCAGTCATGCTGCAGCGCTGCGGGCGAGAACCAACAGTTAGTCACTGTGGGCCTTGGTGCGTTAACAATGTCCTCAGCAGCTGGAGGAGAAGAAACGAGTTCCTGAAAAAACACTGGAGAACATGCAAAAACAGGTGGGCTACGAATCCAGTCAGGCAACATTCTTGGACATGTGACTTATTGGGAGACAGGCTCAGATGTAACAGCAGTTTGTTTATAAGTCAGTTATGTGTGGGTTTAACCAGCGACGTTATCTCTAATGGAAACAGCAGCAGAAACTGAAGTTTCAAATCTCTTCCGGAAGCAGAGGAGGAATAGGGAAGTTGTAAAACCCCGGATGTTTGCCATGAAGGAGTTGACTTGAGGTCAGCTTCTGAATTGCTGTTCTGAAAAAATTGGTTTGTTGAGTTTATTATGACCGTTGGGAAAACAAAATAGTTTGAGTTATCCACATAGATATATATATCAATTGTATATAGATATATAATTTTAGTTTCAGATTTTCTGCAATCTGAATTAACACAAAATAACAGTTTTGAATTATAATTGTATTTATTTAACCAATACGTTTTTCTAATACCAACTGGGTCTGTGTGAAAAAGTATTAGCACCCTTACAAACTAAATACAAACTGCATTAAAAACTGGTTCAAGCTGGACTAGAACCACCCACCAGTTTGTATGTATGTATGTGTATATATATATATATATATATATATGTATATATATATATATATATATATATATATATATATGTATATATATATATATATATACATATATATATATATATATATGTATATATATATATATATATACATATATACATATATATATATATATATATATATATATATATATATATATATATACACATGTATATATATATGTATATATATATATATATATGTATATATATATATATACACATGTATATATATATGTATATATATATATATACACATGTATATATATATGTATATGTATATATATATATGTATATATATATATATACACATGTATATATATATGTATATATATATATATACACATGTATATATATATGTATATGTATATATATATGTATATGTATATATATATGTATATGTATATATATATATGTATATATATATATACATGTATATATATACATGTATATATACATGTGTACATGTGTGTATATATACATATATATATATATATATGTATATATATATATATATGTATGTATATACATATATATATATGTATATATATACATATGTATGTGTATATATATATATATACATATATATATACATATATATATATGTATATATATATATATGTATATATATGTATGTATGTATGTGTGTGTGTGTGTGTATATATATATATATGTGTATATATATATATATATACATATATATATGTATGTGTCTATATATATATATGTATGTGTGTGTGTGAGTGTGTACATCACTGTGCTGTATAATGGCGATGGAAGACAGTAATAGCGACACCCTTTCCTCTCCTTATCACTCCTGCACAGTCTCTCCAATCTACCTTCCTCCCTCTCTGTTGCTCCTGCTCTACCATCAGTCCATCTTGCTCTCTCTCCTCCATCCCTCCTCAGGTGTTCTTGCAACTTTTTTACTAATTTTTCCATCTTCATCTCCCTCGCCATATATCTCCACAACCCCGCCCCCCACCCCCAGACCTCCCAACATTTTTTTCTCCTTCTCTCTGTAGTCACTGCAGCGTATCTAATGGTTCAGCCTCTCGTCAGCAGATCCACCAAGCACAGGCCTGGGAGAGCAACGGCCCCGACTAACCCCTCCCTACCATTGGCCTTATCAAGTCTGACAGCCAGCTAGCGCTATCTCTGACACACACGCACACACACACACACACAAAGGTGCGCCCAAACAAGCTGACAACAAATGTAGTGACATACTGAGGGAGAGGTCTTAAATGCCAAAAAAATAAAAATGGAGCTGCAGTCATGCATGCAAACAAATGCATGACCACAGATGTGCAGATGCACACTGACGCTGCAGATCTACAGTAGATGTGGATTCCAAGAAAACACACATAGTTTTGCGGGCAGGCTCACACAAACAGTAAATTGGACTAATGGATACTGACAGAGAGCAGCAGAACAATGTAGATTCTACTACAGGGACCAGGGCAGAGACGGAACAAACGAAAAAATCTGATAAACCTCAGAGACAGAAACGACCTGAAGAGTCTCACCACTGTTTGGAAGAGAAGGTACAGAAACAGAAGAGATGAATGGATGAACAGGTTGTCGGAGCAAAAGAATGAGTCTCTGTAGGCAGAAAGGAGGAGAGGTGAGAGCTGTCTTTGAGGAAGAAAGCTGTGAAGAGCAAATTGGGAGGAAGAGGATAATGATGGAGAAAGAACAGGGTGACAAAAAAAAAAGGAAGAAAATGGTTCATCTTAGACGATGAGCAGATCAGGTTTGAGGTGCTGCCTTGCGGCGCCATCCTCAACCCTTTAATGTCAAAAGAGTCACTATTTGTTTTAAAAAAATGTTTGCTGATTGACTGAACCTGTTTATAGTCTGATCCAGCGGCAGCATGAATATGCTAAAGAGTGAGGGGGCCTTGGGGGACATCAAAGGAGGAGACTGGAACCGTGGCTATTGAAAAAGTCCTGTTGGATAAGTAGAATTGCTTTTGGCAAGATAAAGCAAGTGAGGACTCTCTAAACAGAATTATGACACTTGATACAGCAATAAAAAGTCTAATAAATCCAGAATATTATCATGAAATAATTTCACAAGTCTCATCTATTTTTAATGTTTACAATATACATAATGGACCAAATTATTTTAAGGCAAGTTACGGTAAATTGAGAGTGTCTAAGTGTTTAAAGTTTACTGTTTTCCGTCAACAGAAATTCATCAAGAAACATTTTTAGAAGTCCAATTTTTTTTTTTGAGAGAGAGAGAGAGAGAGAGAGAGAGAGAGAGAGAGAGAGAGAGAGAGAGAGAGAGAGAGAGGCAGCTCAAGAACGTTAGAAAGTGACATTGTCAATAAAGATCAGATATTTATACAAATTTTAAACACTAGTTAAGGCATGAATATTCGATAAATACATTTAAGAAAAAGAAGAAACTCCATATTTTTCAGAAAAAGTTCAATATCTTTGACGTGGAAATGTTTTCAATTATGGAACCAAAAAGTCGGGGATTTGATGGAATTGTCGTCAGTCACACTGT